>JAHDVE020001805.1:0-111603 GCA_022606495.2 Halesus radiatus | reverse complement strand
TATTATTATTATTATTAATGTTATTATTATTATTATTATTATTATTATTATTATTATTATTATTATTATTATTATTATTATTATTTTTATTTTTATTATTATTATTATTATTATTATTATTATTATTATTATTATTATTATTATTATTATTATTGTTTTCCGCTCTCCGATAGCGCTGACTCGTCCCGGCTTTTCTGTGGCGCATCAAAGCAGCGAACCCATGCACCCTTCCCTCTGTCAAGGGAGGCCAAACAGCGCCCTATGAGCGTGGTTATACTGTACTCGGAGGGTAGCTTCAACGTACGTACGTACATACTACGTACTACGTGAATATAGCGCCTGGGAGATAGGCAACATCGGCAGCATCAGCACACTAGTTTAACCTTTTTTAGGAAAAAAATACACATGATTTTTATTTTTTTAAATACCCTTTTTTTATAAGTAAATAATCAAAATTCAGCCAATTCTTTGGCGCCGCAGTCTTGAATCGGTAAGAAAACCAGTTTTGGAGTTACTAAAGTCCATAGTCTGGCTTTCTCGTTTTTGGTACCTTAATTAGTATTTACACTTGTGTTCTGATTATTTATTGAATACTTAACTTTCAAATTTTTGTTCATTGTTTGTCATCCCACTGGGCGTAACGCCTGTATTAGGATGATAATTTACCGAGTGGTTTTCAGCTACCTCGTACTTATTGATTTTGAAATACAGTGCATAGTTACCTACACGATAAAAAATAATTAAATTTGGCACAAAACCACATTATTTTATGTTTCTTATTTTTACCCATAATTTTTATCACCTTAAATAATTTTTAAAAAATTCCATGATTTCATGCTTAAATTTAAAACTTTCACTTAAACCATAGAAATGTAACAAAAAATAATTTTAATACCCACACACAGGCTTTCCCTGTGGGGAATTTTTCAGTTGACAGGTTTTTTTTTCATATTATCTTGTATTTTTATATACCATTTCAATATGTACTTTAATATGTATTAAAAATTTTAAATAAAAAAAAAAAGTGAGTAATGATTTCGTTTTTGAAAGAGTTTTGTGTTTCTAATGGTGCTGGATAAACCAATGACTTTCTTAATGGCGTTGTAAGTATTAGTAACAAAGAAATCAATCCAATGAATAAGGCGTTAAGTCCAGAAAAAAATCGCTTAAGAAGAACTGACTAGTATTCGTAAAACAACGTCATAGAAATGACCGAAAATTCCCTACACAAGCCTTGAAGTTCAAACATAGAGGTTTTTATTTAAAACCTAGTTCTGGCTCCTTAAAAACAAGTTCAGTACTCGTCATTAACGGAACTTTGATAATAATTTATTCTATAAATATTTATAAATTAATTAAATAATATTATTTGTATTCAATTATTGATTTATTAATATCTACATGTTTCGGAAGCGATGCTTTCTTCATCAGGAGTAATAGGTATATTATTATTATATATATATATATATATATATATATATATATAGATTAGTATTTCTCCCGACGAAGAAAGCATCGCTTTGGAAACATGTGATATGTTTATATTAATAAAGTCATGAATACAAAGCATATTGTTTAATTAATTTATTATTATTATTAATGACCCTAAAAAGTAAAAAACCAATCTTTTGGAGAAATTATATAAATATTCGTTTGTTAATCAGAACTACGCGTATAAATGACGGCCTCTATGGTCGAGGGGTAAGGCTCTCGACTACGAATCCGAAGGTCGCGGGTTCAAATCCCGGCGTGCGCAAGTAATTTTTATTTAATTAATTTGTGTTGTTTCACAATTAATTCATTTAAAAATAATATATATAGTATATTTGCGCACGTTCCAGAGTGGAAGATGCTCTCAGTATCGCTCTGGTGAAAGACCACCATTCAGAATTGAAACGTTGCTTGAAATGGCTTTTAGCCGTGTTTGGTGACCAGATCTGAATACCCAGGTATACCCTACCTTCCTCTTCACTTCTCCTTCCCCTCCACAATACCTTCAGCCTCACAACATTCCCCAATTGGGAATGCCATAGTCTCACTGGCTCCAGATGGTTAGGAGCAGTTGGGACTCTTGTGCAGTATTCATATAAAAAAAGGAGATATTGTGATATAAAATCTGGTCACATTTAATAACTTGGTTATTTGAAAGATTTGCATAATAAACTATCATCAAGTATTACCGAGAGTTAATAGGGAAGTAAGTAATTAATACGTGTCCCTCCACCAGGCCCCCTGGACGATGAGATCATGAACTGTGATTTAAAGATTAAGGAAAACAACCTCAATTACCACAACTTTATTTAAGTTTGTCACACGTCGAAAAATGGAATCAGAGATCTTCTCCGAAATCTGGAAAACTTGATGTTTGCATATACGTGGAGAAGATCAAATGACGTAAATGTTAACTTGAGACGAGCTTCGCATCATTCAAAACGTGTGAGAATGCTTTGAACGAGGAAAAGCCTTCATCTCAATTGCCTGCCAAAATTTCAATTTTTAAAAGTCCAAATTTTTAGATGGGTTGTTTCGTATCTAACGAACCTGTACATTCAATTTCTGCGACTATCATGAGTAAATAGGAAGAATCGTTTTTTGGCAATAAATACAGATCTACGATAAAACTCTGCCTAGTGGTTTACAAAAAAAAATAAATTATTGAGGGCGAGTTGCTGTTATCACGACCAACAGGTGGATATTTTGAAATCTGTTGACTTTGGTGAAATTAATATAATTCGAGAGGTGTCCACATGAATAAGTATAACTAGAGATATGCATACAAATGCACAAGTGAAAACAAAGCTCAAAAGAACCTCCTCAAAAAACAAATGCTTATATGAAGTTCGTAAAAAATGGCCAACTTATGGGAGCACCGTGGAACGAATATTTATAAAAGACATAGAATTTGCGCTCTGTTAAACCAAGGTAGGGAAAGCAGTTGAGTTTAACGGCACCCTTTCCGACTTCTTGAAGCATATCGGACCTCGGGTCAGAAAATGGCATGCAAAACTTTATCCCACATTCTCGACAGCGGAAAAATTCCAGAAATATTGAAAAAAAAGTTATAGTTATTTTGAAGCCTAAAAAATCGTCAGACCATCCATAAAGCTATAGACCCATCTTCTTGCTCAGCACGGTGTATAAACTCATAGAAAGAGTACTAATTTGTAGACTCACGCCAATACTAGAAAACGTTAGAAGTCGAGGGCGAACAGGTTTCCGGAGAGGACGCAGCTGTTATAAACAAGTGCTCGCACTTACAAGCTATATAGAGGCAGGTTTCCAAACGAAACTCAAAACGGCAACCGCTTTTATTGACTTAACAGCAACGTATGACATCGTCTGGTAAAAAAACCTTAATTTTATAGCTCTATAATTTGTTTGAAAATGGTAAAATTGTTCAATTTAAAGAATTCATTGTCGCCAGACATCGCATATTACCATTTACCGATCACATATCATGAAAGTCCACATAGGAACTCAGAAAAGAAGGACTTATAAAATAGAAAATGAATTCGCACAGGAATCGGTACTTGCGCTCTCCCTTTTCAATATGTATATAGCGGACCTTCCAGAAACCAAAGGGAAAATATTTATCTGTGCAGATGATATTGCTATAAGAGTCTAGCATAAATTTCTTGACTCCGCTGAAAATGACCTAAATGCCGACATAACTGTCATAGAACCATATTCCTTTGACTAGAAATTAAAAGCAAATGCAACAAAAAAAGTTGCAGGTGCCTCCCACCAAAACAAATCGCGTGCAAGTGCTACGCTTAATGTACAGTTTGGAGAAGGTACCATTACTCATAAACGCTGTCCTCAGTATCTTGGCGTAACACTGAACAGAAGCCTAATGTATAGCTCTCACCTGGAAAATATTAGCAAGAATAACAAGACTCGCCTAAATATCATAAGAACACCAGCTGAAAGTAGGTGTGGTTGCAACGAAAACACCCCACGAACAGCTACGATTATCTTGGTCTACTCGGTAGCGTAATATTGTGCTCCAGTGTGGGCTAGAAGTGCATATGGTACACACAGAAGATCGACGTGCGACTAAATACTGCTATGCGCACGGTGAGCGAAATACTTTCCTCCACCCAACTTCAATGACTCCGCGTCTCGAATATTGTACTTCCCACTTTAAGACGAGAAACAATAACACTCAGGGAATACTACAAGGCCGTGAATAGTAACATTCCACCACAAAATCACCTTGCAAAGCTCTCGGCCAGCCCCTTAATGTTTAGGAAACATTTTTGGACTGAAGGCGAAAGACTGCTTCCATCACGATACCGATGAAACCGCATACGGTGCAGTCACAGCCGTTGTATGTACAAGTATGTGATAAAAAATCTAAAAATCCTCGATAGCATTCGAAAACTCATTTCGCAAACACGTAAATGCAACGAAACATAAAATTATCGAACTAAAAAAAAAAAAAACTTTGGATAACTCATTGAATAGTTATATCAATAATAAATAAAGAAAAGCTATTTATCTAATCCAAAACAACATAATGATTATAATTTATCGCAATTATATAAATAAAATATATAAAAAAAACTCACAAACTTGATTTGAAAAAAAGACAAATAATTTTAAAAGATTTTTTCGAAGGAAGCAAACACTTTGGGGTGTGACATTATATATTAAATGAAAAACACAATTTGTAAAACACCACTTTTATTGAATTAATAACCGTGGCCAACCAGGTTTCGCTTCACCGAAGCTTCGTCAGGGCTTATTATTAACTAAAGATAATTAGATACAGGCACATATATATACATAAAACAATGAGTGAAAGAGATATAAAATTAAAGAAAGAGACACATATAGAGTGGGAGGGGAGACATTATTTAGGAAGGATAAGTGGGGGGGGGGAAGGAAAAAGGAGGGGGTGGGGGGGAAGGGGAAACAGCTGAGATTACCGGAATAAATTAAGAATGGAACTATTAGTTAAATTAATTTGGTTATTAATAATGTTTAAATTATTATTAACTGCTTTTTTGATCTCGAGGGCTTCTAAATTGTTTAATCTTATTCCAATTTCATTTTTATGTAATATTTTAATACCCGAGTCTTTATCGAATGAGTGATCTGATTCTATTAAGTGATTCGCGAATTCGCGATTTCATTTAATTTTAAAAGAAGTAAAGTCAGTTGTAAAAATAACAAAAAAGTCTGGGCTACAACCATTTACATCATTAGAAGGGTAATAAAAAAATGCTTAAATGAGGCATAAAGGATTCAGAACTTTGTGAATGTGAACACATTCAAACAAGAGAACACATCGTAGAAGAATGTCCCCTTCATCACTTTCCCCATGGCACATCTATCTGTGCTGAACCAAGTGACTCCCGATGCCGTCGACTGGATGAATAACCTCAACATACCACTATGATATCCACCTACCTTCCTCCATCATACGAAGAAGAAAAATACTAGAGGCATTCACGTATTCTTGGAGTTAAGGCGAAATATTCATTATTTCTCATGTAGGAGATGTGCCTCCTGACAGAAGAGCTAAAATCTGAAATACCAAAATTAGAAGTAAAACTCATGTGCCATACTAGCTGTATGACAAAAAGTGACTTTTACCTACAAATTTTGATGATATGGCGAAATTGGCCATGAACTTATGTATATTCCCCAAATGTATACATTTGGGGAATATACATAATTATGAGAATAGTGCCATTTTGTTTTGTAGATCGAACAGTAGGCATAAATTTATTTAATCATTGTAGAAAATAATATTAACATACCCCAAATGAAACATTAAAACGGATAAAAAACGACAGAAATTAAAATGGAGAATAATATTTACAAATCTTGAATTTGAGATATGATATCGATGAAGATACATAAATTGAACTGGTCTCATTAGCAAAGTTGGTTAAGCGGTTCAACCGCAGAGGTCCTGGGTTAGAGTCCCAGATGCGACTGAAAACTTTTTATTTTCTGTCGTTTTTGCCGTTTCCATATTTCATTTGGGTTATGTTAATATTATTTTCTACAATGTTAAAATATTAAAATTAGGTTTTTAAACCTCAATAAAAATACTTAATAATTAAAAAATTGAAAAAATTTATTTAGCAAAATAAAAGTAAATTTCTCGGATCGTCTGACTTCGTGACATACTCGTATTTATGTGTTTAACGCCCATAGGACTCTTACATGGGGTTTAACTAGGTAATATACGAGTACTCGTATCTTAGTGTTTGATCATAGGAATGAAAAAAAAAAATAATACAGTGATAAAGGATTAATGCAAAAGTTGACAGTAGTTTGAAAATATATTATCTTTTTTTTTGATTATTTTTATTTCAATGAAGGATTTAGCATTATTTAACCAAAAAACGTTTATTTTATTTATTTATTTTAACCCACTTAAAAAATATGTATATACTTATCGATCCACTATATACCACATGTAGTACTATGTACCATTCTATGGTACTTAGTACATTGGGGGAACAGTTTAAAGTGGGTTATTGTAAAATTGTCATTAAATATGTCAACAGGAATACAATCGGGATATAATATAAAAAAATAATAAATTATTGAATATTTAATGAAGGATTTAGAAATAATTGGCGTTTGAAATTTGTTAATTTTTAAGAAACAGGTAGTTAGTTATAAAAACTCCATTAATAAAGCAAGAATTGTATGCCATGATCGAGTTGTTTAGCGGTCTGTCCTCTCTGCCTACCCCTGCGAGGAAACAGCGTGATGGTTAGTTAGTTAGTTCATTAATATTCGCTGATAAGAGAACGGTAGAAAACATTTTAAAAAATGTGGCCCGAGCGGTTCCTCTTCGGATGCGGGAGTTCATCACGATGTATTTTTCCGTATTATTCTTCATCGAAGAGATAAACCGATCGGAGTGTATTTTAGGCATGTCTGTGTGCCCGATGTAAGGTAAAATCGTCTTGCTTCGGGTGAAAGTGATGAAACATTTTTAATTCTTGAATAGAAAAACAATCACATTGGTTGTTGTCGAAATCCGTTTCCTTTTTTTCGAATTCTTTTGAGATCACATTTCTAGCACTATTCACATTTCTATGGTTATCTTCATATTTAATCTCCGGAAAAATATGTTATTTGATATTAAATTTCTATAAAAACGAGTTGACGAATCTCTTGGAGGTTCCTTTAGTATCATTATTTTGTACGTTTCCCACAATTTTTGTTGTTGCTTTTGTTTCGTTATATATGCATATATATTTAAAAGAAATACAAACATTCCCCGATTAAGAATAATCTGGCAATATTTAATATTCTCCTACTGCCACTAAGCGGAAATTGTGAATTGCTTATGTCGTGATGGAGCACTTGGCCAGCCGAGGAAATGAATTTACGACGCCTGGATGGGGACCCGACGCGATACCAGTTAGCCACTGACCGGTCGTCAACAACAAGCTGTCTTACAACTACAAAAATGAAGGTAACCGTAGAAATGCAACCATAGTATTTAGAAGTACCTAATGCAGATTAAAGATTGAAAGAAAATGGTTGTCGCCAAATTAGATCTTTCGATTCCTAGGCCTCAGACAGGCCAATTAATTTTATTATCTGTTCAAGAAAGAGTTTCGGTATACGAAAATCAATTTCAACAGAAATAATGATAAAATATGCTTACTTCGGGTACACATACATACACACACCCACAACACACATAAACCTATGGAAATCGGTTCAAATCATATTAATTGTTTTATTTTATTCGTGTTTTTAAAATATTACACGATGATCATTTTTATCATTCGAGAAGGCTATTTCCCCGTTGGGTCTATTTTTTCAGAGTAAATGCACGGATCAATACTTCATTAGATTTTAAACTGAATCACGCGGCTGGTCCGATAATTGCATTTCCGCTGCGACCGGGTCCAGAGGTGCTGTCGCCCGGAGTGGGCGGGGGATGTATAGACGGTCAGACCATCGCATATTTGTCACATTTGTTACATGGCAACGGTCAAAGCAGCAGGCTCCATTACATTGCGCGGTCGTGGTACGTTAAAAAAAATTATCGTCTAACTTTCAAAGTAATAATTAGTAAAATTTAATAAGTGCTTCTTCAATAAATGCTAATTCACTTTGTGGCATCATTTAAAAACAAATTGTATTTTGTTTAAACCAGTATTTTAATACATAAATATCTATATGTTTCAAAATCAATGGTTTCTTCATCAGTGTATCATTATATCCCGATAGAGAAAAATAGCTTTTTAAAAAATTGTTTGATTTAATCAGTGTTTTGACGACTTGTGCAAATAATAATACTCTCTTCAGCATGGTGCAATAATAAAATAAAATATTTTTTAATTTAATAATGTCAAATGAGGGAGTGAGATAGTTGACGGCAAGATAAGTGAAAATTAGTTCAGCTCATACCTATAACGTATCTATGTGCATACCTACCTTTATTTATCTTCATACCTAATATAACCTGTTCAATATCATTTGTAAATGTACACGTGAAAGCCCGTAATGGGCGTAAATAAATAAATATTCAACACTGATCAATTTTATTAATAAATTGTTGTTACTTTACTAACGTACAGTTTTTTTTCAGGATTTATATTCATAGTCGATAGTCAAAAGCGATATGGTTCGCAACGAGATAACCTGGATACGACAACATGTAGGCAAT
Organism: Halesus radiatus; assembly: GCA_022606495.2. Classification (NCBI taxonomy): domain Eukaryota; kingdom Metazoa; phylum Arthropoda; class Insecta; order Trichoptera; family Limnephilidae; genus Halesus; species Halesus radiatus. Next base: position 102,947 of record JAHDVE020001805.1, on the reverse strand, counting down.
TGTTCCGCCTTGTTTCTGCTTGGAGAGATGGCCCACCAGCAGTCAAGGGAACGGGCTCACGAACTCGAAAGTCTCTTTCCACTGCTGGAGGAGCGCCCCGTTGGGCACCCTCACACAGGGCCCCCTACCCCGCCGCGTCCTGCACCGTCACAGCCCCCTAGGCCATTTACTCCGGGGCCATACCGTTAAATTACTACATTCCTGCCGTTGAGAGCTCCATTGTAATCTCTTTTTTTCTTTAACTCTGTCATTTTACAGGAATAGAGAGGTTACGAAATTACTATACCCCTTCCCGCTGATTATTTTTTACCTCCATGGATGTAAGCTTCAATTTGTCACAAGAGAATTAGGTGTAAGTGTGTACATTCTCAGAAAGAGCAGGAAACTACAGCGCGTCACTAGCTTTACCAATTTGGTATAAAAAAATAACCCCAATAAGTGAAGTGTTAAGATGTTCAAAGCCGTATTACCACGAAACCTACTTAAACTTAAATTCAGTGAAGTTACCATTTGAGGAAAATATTATATAATTTCCCTGGACTAGATTTGTTTGACCGTGACGCCTGTGTAACGTCACAAGTGGAAAATAGTGCAATTACAAAGCTGTACGATGTTTGAGATATCTCTATCCTATAATCAAGTTTTGTGCTTCCGAGTGGATAAGAAGGTACTCAACCATATATGTGTACACCAGTGGCGTGCAGCCCATAAAGGCTGAAAAGCGGTGCTTACCTTAAGCGACTGAACATCGAAATTCTTCACAATACCCTTTAAAAATATCGAACCCAAGTAATAGGTACAACCAAAAATTTATGCACGAATATAAAATGCATCTCGAGCATATCCGGTCCCGATCCTATTTTCCTCTTCCTCTTCCCTCTTCCTTATTATTGTTATTTTTTTTTCTGTTTTTTTTTTTATTTATTTATTTTTATCTTGTTAGCTTGATAAATAAAACACCCGTATTTAACCACTGTTGATACAAGAAACTTTATTTGCTTACCTATTGTTAAACTTCCTTTGTATATATATTTGTTTTAGAATATGTTCGTTTCTTACAAATAAATAAATAAATAAAATTTCTATTTTCAAATATTCAATCCAAATATCATACTCCACCTTTAAAAATTATACACAGCCTACCTTTAACCATAGATTAATGCATACCACTGGTATACACCAATATGTAAGGCAAACATATGTATGTAATAAGTGGTAGTGGTAGAGTGGGAGGGATGAGGAGGGGGAGGAGCACGAGTCCAGCTTCCACCCACTAAGTGCACATATCAACAACCACTGCTAACTATCCGGCGCCAGCTCGATTCCACCCACACGGAATCCGACGGCCACTGCCAAACGCTTGGCAATTCAATTTAACCACCCCATTTTCCACCCATTTCTAGTCATTACTCATACCATTTCCTATCTACTCTTTGAATATGTTCGCCGAACATAATCAGTCTTATTGCGATAAGTTTTATTATAGTCTACTTGTAAAAGCGATAACCTTACGCTACCGAAGGAAGCTGGATACGGAAAATTTGTCTCAATTATATACCGATGAATTGTAATTTTTGTTATTTCAATATATGTAGTTCGCAAATTATGTTTCTTTAAGAATGTGATTTAGTATCAAAAATAAATTTAGTGGTTTGAACAAGTTATAAAATTAATTAAAAAAAAATTATGCAACTGGGTTAATAACTACCAATGACATGTCAAATTTAAGAAATATCTATGTACTCGTAAATTCTTTCATCAACATTTTAACACTGCGTATAAGCCGTTTGATGCATGATTATGGAATATTATTAAACCATGCACATAATATACATATATATACCTACTAATATATTAAATATGTATTTAATGTAAATTGTAAAAAATGTTATGTTATTTATTTAGTTGCTGTTTATGTACTTAAAATAACTTGATGAATAAAGCTTACATCCAATCAATGACTACTTTTTATCGAGTTAACCCGAAATTTATTAATTAATTTATTTATTTACGGACCAATGTCCAATTACACAAAATACATGACACGAAATGAAATAAACAAGAGCTACAGAAAAACAACATAATACAAGAATGAAGCAATGACAAAAAGAGGACAAAAATATACATTTGAGAGAACATTCAAGTCAAAGACTGAACATGGTTTTAGTAGAGTCCATGATTTTAGACATTTTAAATGATAATCTTAGAAAATTTCTTCAAACGATTGGTAACTTTATTGCGTCATTATTAATTAAATAATTAAACATAATCAATTAATTAAAAGTATTAATAGCGAATTAAATTTAACAAATAATCAAATATTTAAAAAATAGCTATCTCTCAAATTTATTTTCTTATTAATATTAATAATTATTTCTAATATAAATTTGTTATTCAATGTTTTATAATTATTTATTAGAATTTTTGATTAATTACTTACCTACTTTAATTAATTTTCGTTTATGTTTATAATTTGTATATTCTTAAATTATTCTTCTAATTTTTATCATCTGTCTATACATGAAATAATTTTTTAATATTCATATATTCCTGAAGATGACAGCATTGCTATCGAAACATATAGAGATATTTATTTATTTTTATAAAAGTGGCGTAAACAAAACATATTTTTAATTATTTAATTGATAATCTTAGAGTACGAATTTCGTAAAACCCTACAAAAGTCATTAAGCCCGGTACCAAAATTGTCAAGGCCCTGGCTGGAGTTAACAAATCTTGACATTCTGGACAGTGGAGAATGGTACCCTGAATTAGAATGTTTATTGAGGAAAAGCAATTCATTGTTTCTAATTCTGTTCCTACGGCGAGGAATGTTAAACTGAATAAGTTGCAACAAAGAAGGTGAGTCAATAATACAATTAATTATTTAATAAATGCAAATAAGATCAAAGTCTTTCCTACGCTTTTCTAATGTAGAAATGTTTATGGTTTGTTCAATTTCAACATAGGAGTAATCACCTCTTTCTCGCCCTAATCTCCATGCAATTCCACGTAAGAATCGATATTGTACAGATTCAATATGATGAATATGAACTTTACCATATTGCTTTTTTACCGGGGGACTGCACCTATTAAATCTTCTGGCGAGCATGTTGGCACGTTCGCACAGCGCTCTTCTTTGGCGTTCTATGTCAATATGAAAAATGCAATTTTATCGCTGGATTGTTTAACTTATATTTTAAAATAAACATTTTGTTTTTGTTTTACCAAAATTCGTATTTTACGCTTGATAATTTCTTACTTTTTCATACGAGCATAATTAAATAATAATAAAAATGCTTTTATTTAATTTTTTTTCTTAAATAATTTCTTTAGTAATCACATTTTTGCGTAGTAATTAGGAAATTAATTGGAATTTATTTATTTCTTCAAAGGTGTAAAATTACTTTGTGGAGTAATATTAATTAAAATAATAATAAATACCTTGTTTAAAACCACTGTATTTAATATGTAAATATTAACATGTTTCAGAAGAAATGAGAATATTATTAATTAAATAATTAAAAATATACTTTGTTTACACCACTTTTATAAAAATAAATAAATATCTCTACATGTTTCGACAGAAATGCTCTCAACTTCTGGAATATATGAATAGTAAAAAATAATCTCAAGTATGGACAAATGATAAAAATTAGAACAATAATTTAAGAATATACAAATTATAAACAAAAAAAATAAAATATTAAATGTCGCCGACAGGACTCGAACCTGGACCCTTCTGATTGCCGGTCAGATGATCCACCGTTGAGCTACGTCGGCTTATCGCCAGGGGACAAATAATAAAAAAACACTAATTTTTGAATGAAACAATGGCGGGTTTGCGTTTGTTCAGGAGAAATATACACCTTCCCACTGGTAGAACCATTGGTAGGTTGGTCCTACAGGCAGGAATATAGAATAATCTATCACGACACTGTCTTAGATAGTCATCAGGTATATAGAGATTTAAACGCTCCAAAATAGCTGACTTCTCTATACAGCCTCACAGCAGTCTAAAAGATGGGTAGCGGCATACCCTTCTCTTCTGAGCTGCAGAGAGTGAAATCAAAGTTGAATAAAGCCACGGATAGTGACTGCACTCCCACATGTAGAGAAATCTCAAAAACTTTTTCTGAACCCTCTCCAACATGAGGGAGCACCCCACCTAGTGCGGATTCCAAAAAGCCGACACACTCTCCAGCCTACTACGGACTAAAAAGAAGTATAGTATTCTAAGAATACGGGTATCCTGAAAAAGTCTGATGGTTTGGATAACAAATTCTAACATTTTTAAAGCGAATTGGCATACCCCCCTCGATGAGAACACGAAATGTAAGTTTACCTTCATACACGATTCCAAGATCTTTGATAGTGGAAACATGCGTAAGATTATGACTGATCATGGTGTAACTGTGTTATAGGTAAGACTAAATGGTCTGGTGAAAGATGGAAAAGGATTACGCATTTTAAGATATTGAAATGAAGCTGATTTGATAGGCTCCATTCAGAAATGTTATCAATGTCAGCTTGAAGACGCAGGCAATCCAAATTATTTCTAATTAGTAGAAATAATTTGAGATCATCAGCAAAAAGGAGCATGCGAGAAAAACTGATTTCTTCAGCAATGTTATTAATGAAAATAGGGAAGAGAAGAGCCCCTAAGATTGACCCTTGGGGGACCCCAGAAAAACAAGAAACTCAGCGGATTGAAAGCGATCCGGGTGTGACAAATTGGTTTTGAGATAATAAAAAAAAAAAAGAAACCGTTAGACGGCAGAAAACGATTATGGCAGGTTTTGTTAGTAAGGTGTCTAGATTCACCGTATCAAAAGCTTTGGGGAAATCGTCATACGAACAGTCTACTTGTTATGCACTATCTAGGTATCTAGCAACATAGTCAGTGAATACCATCAGATTGGTTTCCGTAGTTCTTCCCTTTCTGAAACCATGCTGTTTGGGGATAATGTAAGCGTCACTTTGAGGAATAATGAATATACAGATTAATTTTTCAAATAGTTTAGCAGGAGCTTTTCAGCTATGTCAACTGGTCTATAATTTTGGATTGACTTTTTGAGCTATTCATAAAAATATGATATCTTTTGGAAATTTTCTATAATTCTGAAAAAGTGGAGGTATTAAAAGCTAGGTTAAAAATAAAACATGAGAGGGCATTAAGGAATTCGGCGCACCCTTTAATAAAAAAATGCCGGAACTATGTCTGGGTCGATAGAGTGTGAGTTCTTTATGCATCTTATTGCATTCATAATGTCAGATTACGTAAATATACTAAAATTGACATTTGAAGATAATCTGGTATTAAAATCTAGAAGTACAGGGTCTGTACTGCAGACCGATTGAAAATGATCAGCAAATGCATTAGCCACCCCAAGCTATAAAATTCCTGATCATGTTTCATAACGATGTCTTCAAGACCACCATCCTTCCGAAGGAATTTTATGTTGTGCCAGAACATCTTGGGATCGTGCACAATCTTACCTTCAATTTCAGATACATAGTCTCGATGGCCTGGTAAAAACTAAACAAATCGTTTTCACTCTGAACTCCTCCTACCTTCTAACGCTTGTGAAGGGCGTGCTTGAGCTTTATATTCGAAATGACTTCTCCCGAGAATCACTTCGGATATTCAGAAAATTAATCAAATGCATCGTAAAATACAATTGTAAAAATATTGCGCCGCCTCATTCGCTGTAGCAAGAGTGAAAACGCTTTACCAGTCCATTGGGCTCATTGAGTCTCGCACAAGCCGGTGAGATCGGCATTATTGAAATTAGATCCCCTTGAGATTTCACTTTCAAGGGTTGGGACTCTAAATGACTCTTATGACATATTCTTATGAAAACGTTGAATTCTGGTAAACTTACCTATTTTTCCTATACATACAAACCTTTTGGGGAGAGCGGCTTTAGAATCAGGATCTTCATATTGAATGATTTCGGCTCTCAATCACCATGGTCATCTTATTTAGCTGTTTCTGGAAATCTTTCTTCTTGAAAATTTTATTTTATCTAGAACCAACTTTCTCAAGAATTCTTAGTCACCCACAAATCCTTCCTTCCTTCGTCCTTTAAAAATTATCTTACATTATTAAACACTGCCAACTATCTTTAAAATTACTTTCTCAGGAATTTATACATATTTTTCACATTATTTGTATAATTGTATCCGCAATTATGGTGTATCATAATCGATGTTCGGAAAACGCTAATGTGTTTTTTTTTATAGTTACTGCATACATGAGGCTCTGAAGGAAATAATTTCCCTCAAGGCCCATGTCATCTTTGGGGATGCTTTAGAGGACAAAAAGTAGTAAACCCGGGTCTTGAAGAGACCCATGTTGTAGGAGGGAGGAAACACAGAGACCGGTAAATCATTCCACAACCGGGCTGTTCTCATTTAACAAATGTCAATCGTATACAAATGTCGGGCGCGCGTTTGGCGTGATTCCCGACTGTGCGCCGGTACCGGTTCCATTGAAATACCGGTAGACTAAGGACAGCACTCCAAAGTTTCAGCTTCTCAAAGTGCATAAAAAATGTTAAGTTAACATGTTGATAGTTATTTTTCAGAATTTAAACTTAATAGACTGTGAAGAATTCGGTCACATTAAATAATTGCATATCCAAATAAACCCTTCTGTATATTGCCTCCACATGACCCTTTTCACGAGTGACTAACTGAAGCCACCACGTCAAAAGGCTCGGCCATCCCGACCGTCCTTTCCTTAAGTTAACCCCATTATTCGATCCCTTTGCTCATGTTTTCTTTCAAGCAAGTCGGATGTGTTTGTAGGGGGCTCCCTACAAAGTAGATGTTACATAACGATATAAAATAAAATTTTCTGTTTTTCAAACTATTTTACTTTATTTTTTTTAAATACCTAAAGAAGTACAATCTTATGAATCATGTATAACATTAGATAAATAATGTGATAAGCATTTAATATACAAAGATTATTAAAACACAATATTTTAAGATGAGATTGCGTTTAATTTGACTTTATTTCAATATTAAACAAAACTGTTGAAAACAACTAACGCAAGGAAAGTTAAATTTAAATTAATTAATTTAATTATTGAAAACATTTGAACTGAAATAACATTTATTGTAAAACTAGTTTATTTTATCTTTGGGGAAAATAAACGTCTTTAAATATAAAGTAAACTACAGAAAAAAAACTAATTGATATAAATATCATGGCAATTAAGATTTAACTAAACAAATCCAAATAATAAAAAATAAAGTCAGTCGTCAATCTTATAATATAATCATTTTAGTAATTAATTATAAAATTTGGTTTAATTAAAAATCTTAAAAATAAATACATTAAAATCATGGCTAACAGCAACAGAAACAAATTTGAAAACAAACATTGTGAATCTTCACTTTGCTTTTATTCTAATATCTAAGAATATTAAACTTAAAATCAATAGATCTATAATATAAACGTTTCTACAAATTAATATTACATAGGAGAAACAAATCATTTATCTACCGTAATTAACACCGATTTCTTATTTGGTAAAAATAGAGAAGTGCTATTATGCTTTCAATAGGAAATAATCTGCTTCGTGAAGAACATTTTATAACAGTAATGTTCCGATAAATTAATGTCAAGATGTAAATTTAACAATTTTATTAAATTACACTTAGCAAAATACGAGTTTTATTATTTTTAATATACATAGACATTAACACAAGCTACACTTATCAACCCTATCTATCTGTCGGAGGAAGTTACAAAATATTGTTACTTATTGAAATAAACACAAAAATTTGTATAATTTTGTTTTGCAAATTCATTAATAAAAGAAAAGTAGACTCTTGAGACTCTTGGGGCACCATGTATATTGTTCCTCTGTTATTAAATTTTTTCTGACTTTATGACTAAATTTTTTTCGCTGCTCTCAATTTAATTTGATAAACAATATATTTATCCAGGTTTTTTTTCAGTTTAATGGTATTTAATTGTGATACGAGGTTTCGATATATTACGTTTTTTTTAAAATGGCGTCATGAATTAATTAATAATATTTAGATTGATTATAATTAAGAAAGGATGATATTTACGTCTTCAACCATTACATATTCACAAAATTTTTAAGTATTCAAATTTGTTAAACAAAAAGTAGAAACACTTTACTTAGGTGAGTAGGGTGATGTTTCGTACGAAGATAATATCTAAAATAGTAAGTTTAAGTCTTTTACTTCTATCCAAACAAAGTATATTTCCACAGCATTGAAGTAGCTTTCAATCAATAATCATTTCAAGTTAGTAATCTTTTAAGTTTTTTTAACTTTTATTTAAAAATACATATTTTCGCAGCAATGAAGTATCTTTCAAAAACCAAACATTAAAGAAATACATGTGATAAAAAAAAAAAAAATCTTGTCACAGAATGGAATGCCTACGACCATTATGTGTTTTAAGTACTGTTTCAGAATATTAACAAAGGGATGTCTCCCAAATAAAAAGGCAAACTTCCACCTTAGTATGTTCTGAAATCGATTTCTCATAACATTGCATCATGTATTAAAAAAAAGTTTTTTTTTTCTTCAATATTTGGTTTTCACGAAAATCATGAAAAACGTTTGTAATTACTTTTATTCATTATTCGTCAATGGTTTTCCTGTCTTCTTCAATAAATGTAAAATTCTAATTTCCTTTCGTTCATAAAACTTACATTATATTAATGATTGGAATTTATAATAACTACAATATGTTAATAATAACAGACACTACAGTGCCCCTCCTGTAAATAATTAAGTACAAAAAAACAAAAATTTACAATTTCGCTCAGAATAAATGAAAAATTCAAATTTATTTTTTTCTGGTTGATGGTTTGGTCTCATATGTCAAGAGGTTGTACATTACTAATTCTGTATACAACCTCTTGACACTTATGATCAATTGACACAATTTTTAAGAATTGAAAAAAATTCTCAAAACTCTAAATTAACGATGACATAGGTTTAAGGGAGGCAAAAACAAACAAAAAAAGCTTATGAAAGAAATTTTTAATTTTAAAATTTTGAGATCAGTACCTACTCTGCATTGAAATTGTAAATACTTGCTTACAATAATACGCAAATATTTGTAACATTACAAGGATGTTACTTATATCAAATCGGAAAAATCAGACGAAATCGTCATTTACAAAAAACCAGCGCAAATCTTTAATGAATGACTCTAAACAAGTGTTGAATTACGGAATGCGATTAAAAAACATATTTAAACAGCCACATATAAAAATAATTTATTTAAATTCTCGCAATTAAATAGAAAATGAACACAAAAAACATTTTTTCTTAAAACATTTAAACTTCCCCCGAAACAGAAAATATTACATCGCAATATTATTCTTATATACATTTAGGTGTTTCAGAATAAACTTCATATTTGTTATATTAAAAAAAATGTTATCAAGCTGAAATGTTTTTTTTTAAAAAACCTTATTCGGATAATCACATCATAATGGATACGAAAATTAAAATAACCGCGAAGGATTTTGTCGTGATCGAGATTTGAACACCATTTAAGATATTTCGCAAACCAGTCGACTGCTCTAATCACCGAATTATCACGGCAACCATATTTTTGTGGTTGATATTGTTAAATTTAAAACTACGAACGGCTACAAAGGGAAATACTTGAACATGTTTTCTTGAGATTCAGGAAGTTGAGTCAATGAAAGAAGCCAGCAATAGATGTTTTTTTTAATCTTCTCTGTCGTGCGTACTATATTACATAAATCAAATATGTCCAAGTCTATTCTGAAACACCAGCATGCATATTAATCTAGTTTAATGTAACATCATTTAATTTATCACCCTTCTTGAAACAGCATTATTTTTAATGGAGGAACACCACAGAAGTAAAGGAAGTGAACTAGAATAAAATTCTATATTTACATTATGGTAAAGATTTAGAGAAATGCACAAATTTACGTCGCATGTCAATTTATTTATATTCAAAGGGGTTCTTTTGGAAGAGTGCTCTCTCTTACCTTCCAATATGGATATTCCGCTGCTGAAGAATGAACCAAACGTAGCACAGCGAATGCAGGATTCTCGACTCGGTAAGCCAAAAGTCCTGGGAGCAGGCGAAAATCCCAATTAAACGTCGTTAATGAATGCACGGGAGCTGATCCAGGAGTAAGTTGTACTTCAAGTAGAAAGCTTGCTGTGATCCAGATTTTTAATATGTTGACCAAAACATTACCATATTGGAACGACATGGTGATACAGAGTTCTATCGTTTATCGAATATCCACATAAATTCACTTCACTTCGTCCATTTCAATGAATGCGAATTTTCTTCAGGTTGATTTTGATCTGCTGGCTCGGAATCGACTTCTTGTTGGGGGCCCGTCCAGATGAGGTTCCAGAAGGATCTTCTATGCCAGAGGAAATAGCCTCGGCGAATCCGCTCTCGTCGCGGCTGGTAGCTGCCAAGCCAGGGGTCAGACGAAACCACCTTGCTATTTTAGCTCGAGGTGACATCTATAAATAACTCAATTATCGTGATTACTAATATGATTGCGAAGCATATCACGAATATCCATATAATATAATCAGGGCAACACATAAGTGAAGAATGCCAAAATCGTTGCCTGTTCATTTCAGGATCCATGTTTTTTAAATGTTCAAGTATTATAATATTATACTGTGAACTTTATGTTTTATTGTAGGAAATTATTTTTATCTTTGTTTTGGATTCGTTTGCTTTTATGTTGTATCAGTTTGCACGAAGTGATCAACAAGTAGGTACTGAAGTGAGTATCGGGATGGCGGCCCCCGGGAAAAGAGTGCGAGCTTCGACTGAATGCATTTGGGGCAGCGCTACGCTTCCCCGCAGGCGGCTGCGCAGGAAGGCTGGGAGGCTGTGAGGCGCACGAGAATTGGTGTGAGAGTCCGTACATCCCGTATGCACTCTGCTCTCTATGCTGTGTGGATGCAGCGTGTCTCTGTGTGCGTCGAGTCACATCACTGTGTGCACACAGTTAGAGCTCTAATACTGGCACAGTCAAAGCTGTTGTGATTTTCCCGTGCTCTACCTCTATCGGCGAAAGCCTACAAAAGCAAAATCAGCTCGCGCCGCTGAAGACACAGAGCACGATTTATCACGATCTGATTAATATTAGATTTATTTATTTATATTGATTTTCATGATATTTTTTTGTTTGTTTAAATTGTTTTCTTAGTTTAGTGGTTTAGTTTTTGTATCGTTTAATATGATTACCAATATATTTGTAAAATTTTAGTGTCATTCTAAGCCAATTAGAAAAAAAAACGGTGCATCTGCATTGGGCAGGTAATTCATTATTAGATTCTAGTTTTTAATATACCTACATGGGATGAAGAGAAGTAAAAAAATTCCATTAGTGTTTTTTGATTAGACGAAAACGAGAAAACATGTTTTAAAAAAAAAAAAATTAACTTTGCATATTACTATGAGAGTTTTCGACTTAACCATTATTTCTTACTTGTTCATTTATCAATCTAGATTAACAGGGCGCTCTACGCGATTGTAATATTTTACCCATAATTTGTTTAAAAATGCCCCACCTTCATAATGACTAGATTTTATTTACCGTCACCCTGGCCATTTATTGAATATATATTTTTTAAACCGACGTTATCCATCTCACTAGATGATGTTTGTTCTGAGACGCATTACGGACTAATTGATTGATAACCTTGTGTAAATGATAAATATGCAGCATTATTATGGCATTTCTAAACAGTGTATTAATTTACCTTATTTACACACGCTTTAATATGAACAAAAATTTTCTCTCCTACAATGCACACTACTCAGCATGCCATCTTTCGTAATTAGAGTGAAAATATTATGTTTTATATGCACGGATGTTTATTTTTTAATTTTTATTATGGTTTTTCGAAAAAAATTACATTTTATTAAAAATAATTACTGCGGGTTAATGAAATAAATGCACAATTTGTACGGAGAACACAAGTTTTTATGTTGGGTCTAGTAAATTTACAATTAAGTTAGCAATAACACGACAGTATAATAATAATAATAGTTGGATGACTTGTATAGCGCCGTTTTTGTGAAAAATCACCTCAAGGGCGCTGTATATACTGGTAGGGGTTCACTGAGAATCAGGTTACACCTGTCTCGGTCCTCCCAAAGGAAACGTTATCGGTTCCCTCCACCCTTCGGTTTAATGATAACGAGGATATGATACCTGTGTCAGTCCTACCACCAGGGTTCTAATGAGTATTCTTCCTATGGGTCACTTAACTACAAGCAGATGATTAACTAAGCGTCTCTTGTCAGTCCTGCCAAAGGGTTATAAATAATACTCTACCTATGGGTTACTGCCCTCCAAGCAGATGATTAACTAAACATCTCTTACGTATGTCAGACCTGCTGGAGGTAATTTTCCCTCCCTACAGGTTAGCTGAACTCCAAGCAGACGATTAACTAAGCATCTCTTGTGTCAGACCTACCAGAGGTTGATAAAAGGGACGCGCTGGGCACCGGGAAGTAACTCTCTAGAACTAAAACATTACTTTTTATAGGTCATCACAGCTGTGACATCTCTTTGACGTGGTCACATATCTAATCCTGAGCGGCGGGGGTGAAATGCTAACCAATCGCATCCCTCGTCCTATTTAGTAAGAGACGAAACGATGCGGGAGTGCGAAAGTATTCGAGATCGAAGAACAACGATCAATACGCACGGAACTATGCATATTACTAAGTTGATTTGTTACACTACCCTTTTGTTCCAGACCTATTATGAATTTTCATTGCCAGATATGTAATGTAATACTGTCCACCCTCTGGTGAAATGCAAAGAAAATCTATTATTTTCTTTATGGTATATCGTCGGCTTATTTCGTAAAATGCGTAACCTCCTCGACATATCGCCCATACTGGACGAAGGAGTTGAGTAGTATTCGCGAGTACACGAGTGATACAACTGAGTTATTATAAGAGTTTTACCACTCGAGACGAAAGTAATTATTGTACAACAGATTGCATTTATGAAAATCTTATATTCGATAAAAAAACGGAGTTAGGCACGTAACGATTTGTTAAGTGCGTAGCTCCGTTGGGTTGACAAAGCCCAGTAAAAACAGTTCTTCAGTATTCCAAGAAACCACTGCGATATATTTTTAAAACTAAATGATGTAGGGTGCTATAAATAACAACACGGAAGTTATTGGCTCTCAAAGATCCACTTTTTATTGATACAGTTACATAATTTTATTTAATGTTTTATACTACCTTCTAAAGAATAAATATTTTAATAACTAAATCAATGCAGAGGAAATTTTATTTCCTCTGCCAAATATTAACTTATTGTGATATGATTATATGTAATAAATATGTTTTCGCTTAAGTGTTAGGTAACCTACAATTCAATATAATCATATGATTTTGCGAACAAATATATCTTTAAACATGGGAAGGGTGTTTATTTATATTTGACAACGTTTTCAAATTATTAATAATTTTTTCTCATTCCTTTCGCTGCTTACTTAAACAATTATAAAACGTAAGACAGACGGTAAAGACAATAAACCATATGAATTTAAATAGTGTATAGTTTATCCTATACACTTTACATGAACCAAAGGGTGGAATTCATTTAAAATTGAAATATGTAATTTTAAAATAAAACATTACTTTATTTACATAATTTTTTTAAACTTAATTGCGACCGGGTTTCGCTACTACTGTAACTTTTTCAGGGCAGTATAATACTTTTTTATACTGCCCCGAAGAATCCACGATAGTAGCGAATATCGGTCGTCAATAAGGATGTAAATTAAAGTGACGTAAACAAAGTAATTGTTTTATTTAAAATTATAATATCACACCGTAAAGTTACCGCTTCACATGAACATGAAATATATAAGTTTACAAACTAAATATAAATGTCTTTAGTATTTGACAACATATCTCCATCTCTTTATTATTTACCGTTCCTAAATATCCTGGCACAAAAATATCAGTACGCGTTGGAAATGTTTAAGACAAAATTTCCAAATAGACAATCTTATAACATTATACTCTCTCATTTCAAACAATTTCACCGCCGAGAATAATTATTTCAAAATAACTACTAGTAAACGGTAACACAGTAGTTCATAAAAGAAATATACTGGCAATAATTATAACTAAAACTCACTTCTTGAAAGCCTTCCTCAAAACCAGATGAATATTGTATTCGCATTTTAAATATTTTTTAGGAAACTATTAAATCAGAGATGCAGCTCGCCACGAATAGAAATGTGCAAAAATTAAAATGCCAGTTTAGATTTTTGCAACTTTTTCAAATTGGGGCAATATTTGTTAACAAATAAATAAAGGCTTGGAAAACATTTTAACTGAAGGGTAAAATTGAGAATGTATGTATGTGATAGGGTCACCGAACGAACAAATTTTTGATGAGCTTTTAAATTGACGCGTACCAGACGGGATAAATAATTTACTTCGATGAATATTAAAATGAACAAAGGATTAGTAATTCTAGATTCTCAAGTAAATTTATGTCCTAGATATGAATTACACTAAGATAGTAGTTAGTAGAGAAATCTACGGGTGAGATGGTAATGCAAAAAGCAATTTTAGATAAATTTCAGAAGATATGAAAGAATCTTTGTAGATCAATAAATGTTATCCAAAGCCTGCCGATAATTTGGTAGGAATGGTATCTCGACGCAATGGTTATTACGACGCGAAACGCTGGTAATGCTAAAATCGCACATACCCGTCGATTAAAGTGTGGATATATATTTTTTGTATTATACTTCCATTCATTTGCCCAGCCTTGCTATAGATCCAAGTAAAACATACTGATTTCCACATGTGTTGGGGCGGAATGAAAAAATTCCACCGAGCATAGAAGTTTATCTTTCGGCCACTGCGTGAAGAACTTTATCTTTACAGGTTTAGGATATCATTTTTATCTTATTAATCTCGATTAAGGTTTAGTTATTCATTGAAGCTATGAGTGATTCCATACGAATGCTGATAAACATTTTTGATATGAATGCAATACTGATATGAATTCTTAGAAAACAAAAAAGAGTGATATGATTGTAAACTTCAAGATCATATGTTTATAATGTTACATACTTTATCATAATCTATTATTTGAATATGTTGGTAAATACTTTTTTTCTTATGTAGTAAACTGGATTGAAAATGAAATTAACATAACTTAGGTACAGAAATTATGGTATTGTTTATCTTTTTATGAAGTTACTCCGAAATATTTGACTCAAACATAAACAATCAAAATTTTGTCTTTAATAATTTTTGTATTGTACCGGTAGTTCATAATTTTTAAGGAGCAATTTTTGTATTGTACCGGTAGTTCATAATTTTTAAGGAGCAATTTTTGTATTGTACCGGTAGTTCATAATTTTTTAGGAGCAATTTTTGTATTGTACCGGTATTTCATAATTTTTAAGGAGCAATTACAAAAAAAACAAAAAATCAAAATGTAAAGTTTTAGGAGGATAACACAGGAAAATCAATTATAATTTAGCAATAGTCATGTCAATAGTAAAAAAAGCATTCTTCAAAATAACAATTATTTTTGAGACTGAGTGAAACCAGAAATAAAAAAAATTTAGAGTGCCTAACTTTGGTACAGAAAATTAGAAGGAGAAGGATTATTTTCAATCCAATGTAAATCTAAAATGTTATAATAGTAATTGTAGTTAGTTACTTTCTATCTTTCTTGAACATCGATACTTCTTATAGTTATTGTATTCAATTTCCTATTTCTCTCTCAGTTGGCGAAAAACTGTTCAAACATTCTATTTTTAATAAACTAATTTGAAACAATAATTTTATCTTCTAATAAAAGGGTTCAAGTTTGGTAATCATCGCTTGTATAAAATGAGATAGTTGCGAACAAAGCATAAGGATTTGACTCTACGGGCGACGGACACTTTCGATGAATTTCTTGATACTATCGTGAGTTTTGGCTGTTATTCTTTAAATTGACTCTTTATTTTAAAGTTTTCAATCATTTCCATTTTCAAAATTGTCCCCGCGGAACCAACAAATTTTTACATCTTTTCTTTATCGTAGGTTGAATTTTTGAATTTGTTGCCAATTTCAAATAAATATATTTATTCACTATCTTGTTTTACTTTGGCTGTAAATAAATATATGTTTCTCGGTGGTCTCGTCTTAATTTATTGTATAGTGCTCTCATTCCTGTAATATAATTTCATTACCGGATGGGACGCTTCACATGTTTGTATTGGAAACAAGACCCGGAGGTCCATTCTGAAAAAGTGATTTTTAAAAAGTTTTTATTATCTAATATAGGTGATACATGTTAATTTAAATAATAATTTTTTTAATGTTAATTCAAATAATTCCTTTCTCAACAAGTGTTTAATTTGAACATTACTACGGCACATAATTATATAATTTTTTAGTGACACTCTTTTATGCGATGATTACCAAAAAAGCTCTATTTTTTAAAATTCTTATCATTAATAAATAGTAAAATGACTAATATTGATTATAGAGAAAAAAACACCGATTATATAAGCAATATCTACTAAAACTAGAGACAAATATTATAATGTGGTTAAATAGTTTTTTTCGTTTATAGGACAAGTTTTTGTTTTTAATATTCGTAAAACAGTACCTTTGGAAAGGCTGATGTTCGTCATATTATACATTTTGTGGTCAGATAAACACTGAAACCATTAAGACATATTTATTCCGTATCACCAACATACATGATGATACATTTGCGGATACTCTGCTTAAACAGAGTTAACTTGTGAGTTTTCGGGATATACATAATCCGATTGTGAAAATTATGGATGTAGTACAATATTTATGCATATTATGCTTGTTTGCGAAGTGGGGCAGACTTTATATATAACGTTCACGGTAAACGTGAATACCAATACTGGTGTTGCACACAAATGGGAATATAAACATAATTATGTAAAATAAAATAAACCTTTTGTTACATTATGCGATTACAAGGAATGTATGAATAAAACGTATGTACTCTAGAAGGGGAAATAATTGATTAACAACCGTAAAGGTAATATTATAAGGAATACTTATATGTAAACTTAACCAAAACAGCAAATAATAGTTGAGGAAAACGTTATAACGATAATTGGGTACAATTCAATTAGGATAATTTCGAAGGGATGTGTTTTACACGAATAATGCCGAGAAATTGTCGTAGCCGACGTGTTGAAGAAATTCCCTTATGGTCCGTGTGTTGAGATTCATCTTCTAGTCATGTGTTGTTGTTTCCCAGTCATTTAGTTGTGTGTCGACCCCATTGGTCCCGCACCTGGGCCATGAGCACGTTGTTTTTGTTTGGCACGCGCTCGCTGGTCGTGCGCGTGATGATGGGCTGTGGGCTCTTCTTGGTTGGCACCACTATCCTCACTCGCCCCTCCTCATCCAGAGTGGTGATGGTGCCGATCTGAGATAGTGGCCTGATGAACTGACATTCGTCTTCTTCTCGCGGGCTCATCAAAGGTTCTTGCTGTATGGCAGAGGTATTGAGGAAGGAATGCGAATGCCTCATGTCGGCCGAGAGCTGCCGGGGCATGTTGGGAGACTGTTGATTGGCACTGGCGAAGAGATGGTCTGAGGATGCTCCGATGGGGTGCCGTTGCTGCAGAGGAGAACTTTGTCCCGAGTAAAGATTGAGCCGGTTAAGGGCCTGTTGTTGAAGTTGAGAATTAACCGCCTGTTGCTGCAGCTGTGAATTTACCGTTTGTTGTTGTAAGTGCTGATTTTGAGGGAGGTGCGGGCCATTGGGAGATTGTTGATTCACGAGGTCGATCAAGAAATCCGTAAGATCATTAGCATTTTGTTGATCCAGGTAAGCGGCTGCGGACGTCAGAGTTGTCATGTTGTTATACCGTCGGGCCATTGGGGAAGGAATAGGCTCCGGTTGGTGCAGAGAGTAGGTGTAGTTGTAGGGCCCGGGAAATCCTCCCGGAGAGTCGGTTGATGCGCTGGCCAGAGAGGAGTTGTTATTGTTCTCGTAGGCGGGGTCCCGGGGTGAGTGTGGGGAATGCGGCGAGCGCGGCACCATCAGCGAGGGCGATAGCGGCGGTAGCAGGGAGGACATGGAGTCCAGCAGGCTGCGGTTATCTAGCACGAGGTTGGCGGGGGAGTGCAGGAGGCGGGGAGCGCGCACGTCTGGCTGAATCTGCTTTTCCAGTACGTCCCTCAAACTCTGGGCCTACATTGCATCGGATACATCATTTAGACTATATCTATCATCGACAGTTTTATCCATCTATTATGTTAGCTATATGCATGCCTGTTAAAGGAAATATATTTTTTTCTAATGACTCGATAAGAAAATCGTTAGCTTAAAATGATCAAATACAAACTCTTGCAAATTGATATGGCATTTTTTTATACAAATAAATTGTAAATTTCAGACTGAAAATACAAATTTTGTAAATATTTGATTTCTTAATCATAACGAATCTACATGCTCTTACCCCTTTGTTGATCTTCAGATTAAATCTACATAGAAAGGCATTCAAAAAAAAAAATTTCGAAATATAAAAACAATAAATAATACAATACATGCATACTTATATAATAACACACATTAATACAAACAAACACTAGACTAAAAGAAGACGGACAGTAAAAAGTATGATTTTTTTATATTGAAGTCTCTTAAAAATATCGAAAGCAAAACATTTTCAAAATAAAATACAAAATTTGCAAATCAAAGAAACTTTACAACACACAACATTTTGAAAAAAAAATTAGTATCAATTTTGGGTGCAAGACTAGATAAAATAATTAGGGCTTAAAATCCTTTGCAGAATGCTGTTGCAAATTAAAGCTTGGCAAAGCGACGTAAAGGAAACAGTTTGTGTTCGAGTATTTTTGCCATGTTACTAAACTGTAGAGTTTGGGAATTATTTATTATTATTTTTTAATAGAAATGTCTAACATTGGTTATTACTTGGCAATTAAATTAGTTATAAACAGTTTGATAATTAACCTAACCGTAATTAACATTTTCGCGCTGGAATATTTTTAACGGAGAAAAAAACAGAAATTGTGTTTTCTGATTGATCTTTATTTAAAGAAATTGATCACGATATCCTAATTTTTCGAAAGATATTTAAAATAATCTGAAAAAGAGGAGTTAAAAAAAGATATGCAATAACATATATTCACACCTCGAGCTGTCTTTTTGTCTTATTGTTGTATTGTGTCTGAAACACTTTTTTTTAATTAAAAATTAAACTGGTTGAGGAATGTGTAATTTTTATGCTAAAATTTATTATTTAAATTGTATTAATTTACTTTTTTCCACTTTATCCTGCTGACTTTTTCATAATTTGGCAGCATTTTCCAACGTTTATTTGTCACACTTCAGAGTGTGACAAATAAACGACGGCATTAATAAAAGTACTGGCGAATACGGACAACTTTTCCGCATATAATGGATGTCAAAAATGGACATTATTAAAAAAAAATGTTTATCAAAATAAAAACATTATCAAAATAAAAATTGCACCAAATATTTATTTACTTCAAACATAGATCAGAAACCGTATTTATTTTTAAAAAATATAATACTTTCGTTATGTCTAAACTTGACTTATGTCTAATTGTTTTAATATCTCTGTAAATGCACTAAACAAGGAGTTCATAATTTGGGTATTCAATGCATCTATGTATTGAATAAAATAAATATAATAAATTTGTATTCATCGAACGAAGCAGAAAAAAAATATTTTGTCGATAAATTGGGAAAAAAATAATCAAACTTTAATGTAACATGCGTTTCACGCATGGTCGATGTTTTTCCCGATTTTTAGTACTTATACACAATATCTTACTTTATGTAGATACATATGTATTATAAAAAAATGATTACGTACGTAATAAATGTAAATTGTCCATCTTAAAAATTACAAAACTATTACGGTGTTTCGTGGGCTTTTCGTTTTTGCCGTGTAATAATAATAATAAGTGTTAATTTCTATAGCGCAGTTTTGTGAAGGTTCACCTCAAGTGCGCTTTATACTAACTAACCTAACCTAATATAATTGTAAAATAACAGATATACTACATAGTATATACTACATAGTATATCTGTTATTATAATATATATACAATATGCAAATTTAAACTATGATATAAAATATTCATGAGCAGGTATTATAAAATATCAATTTAGAAACTAAGGGTGTAAATAATCAAATATAAAGTAGGTACAAATAACAACAGATCAAGAGAAAATTATATGACATTATATACATGTTATTTCACTGAATACTAAGGGAATTAAATAACAAGGAGAGAAAACCGCAACTAAATAAGCTATGGAGGATTAAAAGAAAAAATGTCCTGAAATTCTGTTTCTACGTACATGAATTTATGTTTTATGTCGGATAGGATTTTTTGAATAATTTTGTTTTCAATACCCGTTTGAACTCTGCTAAATTTTGAATGTTAGCAATATTTGGGGGAAGCTTATTCCAGATGACCGGGCACGATATACAAAAAGCGCGATCATAGTACACGGGTTTATTTGACCGAGAGGGTTCAACTAATCGGTTAGCAGCATTCAAATCTGCTGACCTCAAAGAAAGCTGTCTATCACCTGGGTTTTGTCGGACACAGAGTTCAGATATATAGGCTGGTGCCTTTCCGTGGAGTGCTTTGAAGGTTGTTAAGCAAATCTTGAATTCTATTCTTTCAGGGCATCGAAGCCAATGAAGGCGATCCCTTAGAAGTGGAGTTATGTGACAATATTTAGGCTCACCATATATAATTCTCGCCGCAGCATTGAAGACATACTGGATCCTATTGAGTTGTTTCTGGGGGAGACCGGCATATGCACTATTACAGTAGTCCATACGTGAGACAACAAAAGAATTTATCGGTGCTTTAGCTGCATCAGAATAAAACCCGGTTATAACAATATCGGGGGACACATTGGCACTTCAGCTCTGAATCTGTCGTCTACATCAATAATCCAATTACACCACATTGATACCAAAGAATACATTTTTTACGCTTAGTGGAGTCCGTAACGCAAAGTGGTGAGGGAGTGGTAGTGGTACCTAGAAACATTCTCAAAGTATAGCTTCTGGGACAGTGATGCTGGCAAGTCTTTTAATTAGAGCTGACATGTAGATTCCTTGATTCCGTGAATAAATGCAATGCGTTGAATGGTTATGGTGAAGTTGTTGACCAATTTGAACATTAATAAAAGTCAATGCAGTATCGGCTTATACTATAAAATTGACGTCGAAATACGGAAATTGCATACGATTGGAAAGAGCGCTTCGCCTGTTATCCAGCAATACACATTAAACTCCATATGAGAATGAAGTTCAATTTTCATCCACAAGCACCGCGCAGTGGCAGGCACGGCAAAATTAGTTGATTACATTATCAATGAACATATTCACGCATGGTGTAATGTGAATACTCCCTTCTGTGTCGTGCCGTGCCAGCCTTTGTACGTGTTTGCACTGAACGGGTGTCGGCAGACGTGAATAGACCTCCAAGCGGTCCCGGAAACGTAAAAAGTAGCCGTCGCTGCACACCAACAGCGGTGCGAGTGCAATTATTTCTAAATCGACGCCAGAATGATCTTTTTAAAAAAAAAATTTAATGTGAATACCGTAATAGACTCCCAACTACCTGAAGCCAGGTTGGGTGATGAGGTTTGAAGGCTGAAGAAAGTGAGGCGATGGGAAAGAGGATCTTTGGGAAATATCTTGCTATTCGGATCTAGTCAGCAAACGCGGCTAAACCCATTTCAAGCAACGTTTAAAATCTGAATGGTGGCCTGAGGGCGATACTGGTGGTATATACTAATCTGAACTCTGATTTCATGCAAAGTAAGATCAACAGAAAAAACTCTTTAATTTTTTTTTAATAATTTTACTTTCCGGTCGTGGTGACAATAAAACGTTCTCTTTTAGATAAATGCATACGAATGGTATGTTTCATCTTTACCCCCGCCACATTTATTTGATAAATGAAGAGTTCTCATAAATATTAAAATGTTTATCCAACAATAATGTTATACTTCATTCGGTATAACATTATTATTTCGGTTTCGGGTTTTCGATTCGGATTAAAATACTGTTCACAGCCTGGTATATTATTCACGACTTGTTCAGTTCTTACCTCTTTTTAAACCTCCATAAAACTAAGCGGTTACAATAAAATTTATATGTTTATGCCACGGATATTAGAACGATTATAATTTTATGCGTGGTTTTTACTTTATTACTAAAGCAGATATTTTATTTTTGGTTTGTATTTATTGTTAGATAAAACAGTTTTATTTTTGATTTGTATTTATTGTTAGAAAAAACAGTTTTATTGTTTGTTTAAGTAATACTTTTATTTATTTATCGTAATAAGTTATCGTTTCGGTTAAGAGTTTTTTTTTATTTTTATTAATTTGGTTATTTCATTTACCTAAAGTGATTTATGTGCAAATGAATCGAAGAAAGCAAACGTCGAAAAACAAAGTTCAAAATAATAAAAAAAAACATGCAATCTAAAACATTCCTTTTCAAAAAAAAACAACAATATGCACATAAAATATTTTCAAAGAGTTCCACAATAAATACGTATATAATACGATGAAGCAAATTTGATAAAAAAATTCTACCGATTAAATAAATGAAAATACAAAATCATTGTGAAATTTCCTCAAGAAAATATTCATCCGCAGAATCATGTCAAATAAAAAGATTATTTACGACTCAATTAAACTTCGCAATATTTAAAGTTTTACTACAATTCAAAGATTATCGTGAAAATGTTTTTGGAAGCTTTCCAAAGTATAAACAATGGGAGCATGTGTATCGATTTGTGTACAACACATCTACACAAAAGCTTAAAGGTCAATCAACTAATTATTTGACAATATCTGGTAGCGGTTTGTAAAAGCTATGAATTGAAAGTGGAAGATAAGTCCTTGCAATGTGAAATTATGCCTAATGCCTTGTTTGTTTTAGACAATTTCTTATCACAAGGATATCTTGTACTTTATGTTCGTTTGCCAAAAGCTTAGTTAATTAATGGTCTCACCTGAGGGAGGTTTGTAAGTTGGTGTCCGGAGAGGGAGTATGGGAGGCTGCCTGCGCCACCCCTCTCCCTCTCCTGCAAGTGCGCGACCAGCATGCTGATGTGGTCTATTAGCTCCTTATTGTGCAATAACAGTTGGTGCGTTCGTGCCTGTTGGGAAAAATACATATTAGAAAATCGCTTAGACATTTTTCGACTTCTTTTGAGAATTAATTGAATCTGACTCTGATCTTAACATAGAAGAGAGGAATTATTTGTGTCGAGACATAATAATAGTAAGTCAAGTTGTACAAATGGTAAATAAAAGCATGTCATTGAGCCCAAAGGAAACTCGTTTTTTTAAACTTCTTTTAAACATTTAAAATATCGAAAACCTTTCATGAACAGGTTTAGGTTTTGATATCATAGGTTTTGATACCACTTGAGGTTGAGTGCCATGAAGGTGAAGAGGGACTGCGTAGAGGGATTATTTATTAGTTCGTTTAATTAATTAATTAACTTTATTAACCTAATGTTTTTTTATGGGAATAATATGTGCTTTTTATTTTTTAAAGTTACTTAGGCTTAGCATTTATAAAATCAAATCACAAATATGACTTTTTCTGACCGACCGTCTATGTTTGAAAAAGTTAGAAAATAGTTTTAAAAGGTACTGAAATATAAGTGTAATCCTTTCCCGGTACGTTTTTTTTTAAATAAACTTTTTTTGTAATTCACGTGAAAAGAAAAACATAAAAGTGAAAAAAATAAACTACTCTCTATTCCTGTTTTTTTTTTTTTTAAATTTCTTCTCTGCACTAGAAAAGCCTTCGTGGCATATTTTGAGGATTTTCAACAAAGAAAAATATTTTTTAATACATGTAGGACGGCCAAAAAAAAATTTATTACGATATTACTGATTTGATAAATGCTAAGTCTACATAAAAAAAAATATAATAAGTAAAAATTTTAACATTTTTCTTCAAAATTGTTATATTTATTGTGTTGCATAGTAATAATATCATTCAATTAATAACAATAACTTTATTTAAAACCACTGTATTTAGTATTTCATTTTATCATCGGAATAAACAATAATTGGAATTATTTTTAGGTGGTATATTGTTTATCCTGATAAGGGGAGTTTTGCTTCTGAAAAATATAAGTTGTCAGTATTGATGTAATAAATATGACTCCATAAAGTGATTATACATCTTTTTAAGAAATAATATTATCATTATTTAAATTGAATAATTAATCCCTTTCCACCTTTCCTATCCGTTTCCTCTCTCCGCCTTCAATCTCCGGCTTTCTTTTCACCTTAAAATATTCAACGTATAGCTTTGTCTGGACTCATGTTTTAAAAACGGAACTTAATCTTGTAAAAGGTTCTAGCTTAGACAACAAATCTCACTAAGTGGATTTTAGTAATTCATCTTAGTTTACCGTGACCAAGGCATTAGGAAATTGCTGTTTGAAGAGTGTTCTCTTACCTCTCTTTATGTGCATTGAAAACCATGGAAGTCGTCTCTCTTGAACGTCAGTTTTCTAACAGTTCATGCTTCTGGCATTTATGAAGGTCTCAACTTCATGGATGAAAATTGCTACTTTCATTGATACTTTTACTGGTGCAGTTTAAATTAGGATGAGATAACATTTTTAGACATTTATCGGTATTTTGAGCATATACTGTAAATGTAAATGCAAATGCTTAAGTGCCTTGAATGCCCCAAATGCCCTAAATTCTGTAAATGTGGATGCCCGGAATGGTCCAGAAAGCGGATGAATGAAAGTGATAAAATCGAAATATGGAAAAATGTTGACGAATGAGAAAGAAATAAAAGAGAGATGGATGAAATACTTTCAAAAGGTCTCCGATAGCAAACCCGAGTGGTTCAAGACGGCCTCCATGGTCGAGGGGTAAGGCACTCGACTACGAATCCGAAGATCGCGGATTCAAAACCCTGCGTGAGCAAATAAATTGTTTTTAATTAATTTCTGCTGTTTCACAATTAATTGATTTAAAAATAATACATGGTATATATGCGCACGTTCCAGAGTGGAAGATACTCTCAGTATCGCCCTGGTGAAAGACCACCATTCAGAATTGAAACGTTGCTTGAAATGGGTTTTATTCGTGTTTGGTGACCACATCTGAATAGCCAGGTATTTCCCCACCTTCCTCTTCCCCTTCTCTTTCCCCTCCCCAATACCTAAAGCCTCACAACATTCCCCAATAGGGGATACCATAGTCTTACTGTCTCTAGACGGTTGGGAGCAGTTGGGACTCTTGTGAGGTATTCATATAAAAATAAAAATAAAAGTTGCGAATCAGATATGACTGACGATGGAATGAAGGTATTGTATGGAGTAAATACTAATTTTATGCTGGCATTCATGTCTCTGTATGAGGGAAGCGTTGCATACGTTATCGTAAATTGTGATTATACGGGGTGATTTGTTGTTGAAAGTATTTAAGGCTATTGTATGCTGACGATGCGGTGCTGATTGCTAACAGTATGGAAGATCTACAGTCCCTCGTATTTAGAATGAACGAAGTATGTTTGAAGAATGAGCTAATGACGAATGTAAGTAAGTCTAAAGTCATGGTGTTTGATAAAGAGAGTACGAAAACAGTGTGTAATATAGCTGTGAATGATGAATACGTGGAGCAGGTGGATAATTTTATGTATTTGGGAAGTATGACATTGAAAGAAGTGTGAATGCTGAAAACTCCATTGACCGAAGACTGAACGCGGTTGGTGCTAACAAAAAGTTGCACAAAGAAACGAAGCTAGCAGTCCACAATAGGAGTACTGATACCAACCACGATATATGGTAGTGAGGCATGGAACTGGTAGAGGAAGGATGAAAGTAGACTGAATGCTGTAGAAATGAGATCTCTGTGGCGAAAGTGTGGTAAAACCATGTATGATCGTGTGAAAAATGTTGAGATTTGTAAAGAATGCAAGGCTGATGTAAGCGTATTGAGTAAGATTAAGAATGGGACGCTTAGATAGTTTGGAAAAGTAAAGCAAATGAACGAAGAAAAAAGTATAAGGTGAATATATAACGCGAATATGAATGGAAGAAGAAGCCGGGGATGTCCAAGAAAGATATGGCATGATCAAGTGAATCAAATACTTGAGTTGGGCCATGTCAGAAGTCGGAAAAACAGAAGAGAATATATAAGATGATGTATGAATGTAAATGAAACAAAACGTGTATTCCAACATCAAGTTGTTTGGCTGTCTGTCCTCTCTGCCTACCCCTGCGGAGAAACGGGGTGATGGTTAGTTAGTGAATGTAAATATTCTCCCAATTGGAGTATGTTGTAATACTGAATGAAGTGATAAGGGGAAGGAGATGAGAAAGAGGAATATTGGAAAGTTCCAGGCTATTCAGATCTGATAGCAAAACACGGCTTAAGTCATTTCAAATAACACTTCGATTTTTTTTTACATTTCATTTCCCGGTTATGAATGACCTGACAATATTTAAAAATCTTCTATTACATCACATTAAATGGAAAATGTTGCTTGTATCGTGATGGAGAACTTGACTAGCTGAAAAATTGAATCCGCGGCGCCTGGGTGGGATCCATACGCGATGTCAACTCATGAAAATAAAATTTAATAATGTTATTATTAAGTTTTGCAAATATTTTAGTTTTTATTATTATGACAGCTGTGTCGGCGTTCATGGCCATTTTCAAAATGTAGTTAGATGACATTGTGACGACTTACTGATATGATTTTATTTACTCCCACACAATTTTGAAAATGGAAAGTAAGAACTAAATAATAACATTATTACATTTAATTTACGTCAATAAAACAAAAAAAAAATTAAAAAATTAATGATGTTCGACAAATTTAAAAACAAAAAGAATTAATGATTATTCCGCCATATCTTTGTCATGTTTTCAGGTGAGCTGTAATAATGCATTTAGAAAAAAAAATTGTTGACCGGCATCGGATGAAAATTTCAGTAATAGTTGTTATGTAACGACAGAAAGGTCCTAGGAGGACTCTAGCTACTCGTGAACAAACGGTAAAACTTGTAAAAAGCTTGCACGCCCACGCTCCGGCACTTCCTTCTCACCCGGCTTCCGAACCACTTCTTCCCCTTTGCCCGCCGCCTACGATCCAGTCAACTGCGTCTCTAAAACAGAGCGCGCTAAAAAACCATTTTGGTAGCCGCAAATTGTAACGCCATATTATCATGCATGCTGGGTTAACGCCCACTATGCGAGATGCTTTTGTTTATAACAACAGAGCACCGAAACATGGTGACTCGCCCGTAACAGTAACTTAACTTCAGTATACTCATGTCCAAACCCGAGACTTCCACCTGGACCCTTTTTGCCGCCACGACCATGACTGTAAGCTGACTTTGTATTTCCTCTTATGTGTTGTAACTTATTCGAGTCCCCGTTATCATGCCCGTTTAGAGAATATCAGAGAGAATAATCACCCGTAACTTCCATTTGAGGTTAGGCTAGCTGTCTATTATTGTAGCATAACTTACCATGTTTGTACCTTCCCCTGAATAAACCCTGAGTCTGAAAGCATTTAGTAGATTCATTTGGCGTAGTATTAGAGTCCCCCAACCACAATTATAAGACTGCCTGTCGGCCTACGACCCTGCAGAGGAGATTCTTGCCCTTCCGAAACTGAGCTAGTCGAATGTCCAGAGCCGAGCTCCCTGCCAAGACACCACCCCCAGGGTAAGTCTAAACCAATGAATTGTCTCCCGTAACCGCACTTTCCCAACCTTCCTCCTCTCCTTCTCCTTCACACAAGACCGCCTGTCGGTTAATTTAACCTAGTACTGAACTGTTTTTTTTATTGTCGGCTTGGCAGCACTTGTTTCCCTCGGGCCGGGCGACTTGTCATTTTGATTATATTTGGAAGGAAATTTACGACAGTCATGAACCGACTTTGAAGTATTTTGAATTTTCGCATACGACAACTACTTTTTTACAATATTTATGAGTACTTTGAAATATGTCTAAAGCCGTAAAGCTTCTGCGGTTGTTGTTTATTTTAGCATGCCTCGTGTTAATTATTAACATTTGAAGAGGAAAAAACATGTTTGGATTTCGGTACACAAAATATATTTTCATATAATATTTGTTCATGCTGCATACACCTATTAGTATTTGTTTAGATTTTAAAAAATTTAATATTTAATGTATTACACATTTAATATTATAGGTATATATGTATTAAATAAAATTTAAAAAAAATTAAAAGTTTCGCATGTCCGTGTATAACTTAAGCACTTATACAAAAAAAAAATCATTTTAATGAACGAATGAAAAATCGTTATTAGTATTCTGTATATTCCCGATGAGGAAAGTTTTACATTCGAAATATTTGTATGTATTAATACAGTGGCGATTACAAAGTAATTTTTAAGTAATTTATTAATGAAAAAAAAAAATGAAAATTAAACTTCCCTTACCGGTGCTATTAACTGAGTTGACATGTCTCTAATTTTTCAATATCTAAGTAAATATACTAAACATTGCGTTTATATTTTAGGTATTTTTCTGCGATTGCAAAAAAAAATTTATTAGTCAAAAATCTGTTAAAAATTGGACAATATATTCGTTGCTTACTCCAAGAAGGTAGGGAGTTTTGCTCGCCGTTCAACTATGCGTGATCGTCAGTAATAGCCAATAATGGAGTAAATTTTATATCGTTTTGTACATACTGAATAATATTTTGTAATTTCATAAGATGAATATATATGAATATACCCGAGGAGCACTGTAGGGATAATGTTAAGAATATGTAAGAATATATATAATATGTTAAAAATGTATAAATAGAATATGTTTATGAATAGAAAAAAAAAGGAAATAACACAAAACTGCGCTATACAAATGCTGTATTATGTATGTGACATATTGAATCACAATGAAAATGCTTTTGTTCTTTCGATAGTTCCTCTTTTCACTGCGTGCATAAGTATGTTCGATAGTAAGTAGTATGTTCGATAGTAAGTAAATTTATTTTATTTGTCAGAAATTTATTACTAATATATAATTAAAATAAATTGAATAAAAAAATCTAGGGCTTCTAGTTTGGGTATTGTCGCTATTGTAAGGCCTTTATAGAGGGAATGTCATCAGAGCTGTAAACAAAAATGATAAAGAATGCCTACTAAATTTTGAATCTGTCTTTGTCTGTAGACAAACGCAATTCAATTTTTATTCTTAAATCTACTCTCATCTGGATTGTAAAACTACCAAAATACAACATATGTATACAACCTGACCTCTATACACAAATACAATATCTTAAAAGTTCTTCCAAATCGTTGTTTGTTTATTTTATTTATTTAATTATATAGCGCAGGTAATTCCAACGTCTGTCTCGACACAGGAATTTTGAGTGAGACAGATATCGAACATGCCTTGAAATAATGTTTTATTAAGTTTAATAAAAAAAAGTAAATCATTCCTGATTTATTCACATTTTCTAGATTGCTCACCTAGAAGTTTTAATCGCGTAGAACGATGAATTTAAATAAAAAATGTAAAACGCAATAAAAATAAACAAGTATAAATAAGGTTACTGAATTAACCGTTCCGGGATCATAGCAAAATAATTAAATTAACGCATCAGTAAGCAGGGGGCGTTATAGGATGGACCGAACACGAGTTGCCCCGGGCTGGGAACATCGATCGACTCGAGGACAGTAGGTGGACGGATCTGTTCCTGTAATCCATGACTCTTTGACGTTATATCATCGATCTGTTGACATCATACAACATACAAGCGGCAGTACAAAGTACTCTCCAAATGGGAGGAATATAAGCGACAGTGGAGGCTGGTGAATGAGATTACAAAGTTGAACGTTGATTATTTTTCCATTTTTGGGTGAAAGAACATTTTATTTAATTTTTTAATATAAATATGAATATTGTATAAGAGTCCCAACTGGTCCCAATTATCTAAAGCCAGTGGACTATGGCATAACCAAATGGGGTATGCTGTGAGGGTGGGGGTAGTTGAGAGGGGAAACAAAGAGACAATGTAATTTCAAGCAACGTTTTGACTTTGAATGGTGGTCTTTAAACCCCCGATTTCTGGATTCGCAGTCGAGGACCTTACCTTTTGACCACGAAGCCCGTCAGAAAAGTAGTATCATGTTGATGAAATTATTCTAAATCAATTGTCAGTGACTCGTAGAGTAATTTTACCTTTTGTTTTAAAACAAATAATTGCATATTTGCAAACTGAAGAGTTGATATGATAACTCCAGTTATTCATATTTTTGAAATTTAGGATCCTATTTCCCTTGCAAGTTGTCGACATCATCAACAAGAATGTAAAATATAACTGATGATGGCGGCAAACAAATAAACCCGAAAATATCCTGTAACTTTGGAAGAGCTAAGTCATTATTATTATTAGGTGAACGACTCGGCAGTAAGCGAACTCAAAGTGTAGATATATGAAAACCGCTACTTGATAAACATTCCTAGCCAAGTGATTAAAAGAGAAAACGACCTCACACACAAATAGATAAATTTACTTTTGTACACCGGGCGACAGGTGGAGCCAGCTTTGCAGCGGTTTTACAGTTTTACAAGAATACTCCCGAAGCGTTGCGTCGGTCATCGTTTTTGTTTTCGGGTAGTATTTTTTGTTTGTTTCGTATCAAAATAACAATTATTATTTGGAAATGTTCCACGCAGAGTGGTAACAATTTTAATTAGGCGTCACGTCGCAACTCATCGCAACTCATCGCATCTCATCGCGCGCCAATAAATGATGAAAAGGTAGAGTTTGTTCGGCGCCCAAAATAACGCAGGGACGCCACGGGACAGGTGAGTTGTTTGGGTCTGCGGGGTTTACATTGTTCAGATGTTCATTGTTCAAATGTTCGTGGATTGTTTGCCGCCGTCAAACTGTGTAGGGAGCTGCCACGGCTGCGGATTGAACCCTACTATCCATTATTCGCCCAGTTGGTTACCGGAAACACAGGCCAATATTATTGGTCGTTGATGAGTTGATATATCCTGTCTAGGTTACGCAGTGATTTGAGTAAATAGGTATTATTTCAACCTATTTTAAAAATTCACTACTAGTAAAACAGCGTACGGAGCTGCCGCGGGTGAGATTTAACCCTACCATCAATTATTATTAATTTAGTTACTAGGAACAAAGATGGCCAATTGGTCGTTTCTGCTGTGAAAGATTCTGCGCAAGTCATCGAATGCGCTTAATTTCGTATAATTTAAACTGATGGTTTAGAGTGATTAACCTTGTTTGCTTAATTATCTCTAACACTTGGCAATAGGAACATTTGATTATTATAGATATATCTATCTGTGTAAGCACATTCCATTAGAATTTAAATAAAGAAACACATTTTTACAGCGATCACAAATAATTTGTCGCTGCTGACACTTGCTCATATTTAGAGCATGTGTCGGTACTACGTAATTTCTAAAAATGTACGCATGAGTTCTTCAATGTTTTTTTTAAATTTTTTTTTTATTATGTTTAGTATCAACAGCACTTAAATATGTTCTATAGAAAAAAAATCTTCAATGAATAATACTAGTAATGGAAATAATATTAGAAACCGAAGGCATATTATTATTAATTTAATAACAATTAATTAGTTTAAATCACAGTATTTAATATGTAAATACCTACACGTTTCAAACGCAAAGCGCCCCTTATCGGGATAAGCAATACATTCTGATGAAGGGAGCTTTGCTTCTTAAACTTGTAGATATTTACATATTAAATACTGTTGTTTAAACAATAGTTATTCATTTAATAAATATGACCCCACAAAGTGATTATATATTGTTAAAAAAACAAACATATTATTATGATATGTTACACGAGGAGGAAATTATAATCTTGTAGACTTAGTTATTCTGCCAAAGTTCAGGAAGCGTTCCAAGACCCGTTGCTTTATCCCCAGGCATACACCCCCCCCCCCCTAATGCTTCCCCTCTCACTCGATAGACTTTGTAATAAGCTCTGCACAGTATAGTGGAAGTTCATTGAAAACGGTTTAAGCAGATGGTACGTGCAGTTTCAAAGAGTACATCGAATATGTGGTGACAGATAATTAAATTCATGGGAAAATTAATAAAGGGCTGAATACTGAAGCTAATTAACTCACTAATAATCACGCCATTTCAGGCGCTCGTAGGTTGACAAAAATAACGAAATACCATCCACATCGGCAATTCCATTATTTCAACTCTTACCATGATCCGTCCTAAGAGATTGATTCCTTTGATTTTACCATTTCTTATAGACAAAATGTATTAGCTACATATTTGTGTCATTCAAAATAATTGTTTACCAGACATAACATTTTTTTTCACATTTTATTCTCACATGTTTTTATATTATTATTTAACCTTTTTTATTTTTATTATTATTATTTTTATTTATTTATATTTGTATTCATTTCTCTTTTTACATTGTATATATTTCATGTGATATGGCAGACTGGGTTTGCACTACCCACTCAGTCCTGTTGGATTAAAAACTCAAATAAATAAATAAATACCGATCTACATGAAACAAGAGCTTTCAGAAGAATGAAGCTGACTAGGAAAACCTTTATTTCTGATGAAGAAAAGATGAGAAGAAATATGGTCTGATTTTACCATATGCAACAAATTAACTAAATAACACCGGTTGTGTGATTTTTTATTATGGTAAATAATAAAAACGCATTTAGAAGAAAAATAGCGAGTGAAAAATACTGGCAATGAAATACTTACTCAACACTCACAAAAACGTCGCTAATATAAATTATCCAAAACTAATATTATCCACTATGAAGCACACTATTCATAATTGAGCCAAACAAATTTCTACCCCGAACAATTTTACGTAATTTCCTGGAATTTGCGGTACAACCGCGAAACACGGTATATTGGAAACATTATTTGAGATATTAGTAGTTCGTGGGAGAATTCCTTTGGGAAAATGTTACCAGTATAACAGGATGCGGAATGTATAACATAATTCCCTTTACGAAACTAACCTCTAATATGATTTAACGAACAATATTGTCAATATATTGTGAATGACTTCATTTGTTCGTGATCCAGTGCGAATAACTTAGACTTAATATAGGCACCATCCTTCACCCACTGGCTGGTCAATAATTTTCCGCCCCCAAAATATGGGTAGATTTATTTTCATGCATTCCAAATTTTGATCCTTTGCATCCGAGTATAAAATAGTAGCCCTCTTTGAGTTTTCACGCTACCTACACCACACCTGAACAAATTTGTGTGGATGATGAAAGTCGAAGTTTTTTTTTAAAACGTCATTTCACCGATATGTAGGTATCTGTAAAAAGCAACAGATTCTCTCAGTATTGGCGATAGACCACCATTCAGAATCGAAACGTTGCTTGAAATTACCGCAGACTTATTTAGTGACCTGATCTAAAGAGCTAGTTACTTCTCAACCCCTATCTTCACCATCTCCTTCCCCGCCCCATTTTTCAATCTCGACGTGAATCCATTGCAGAAACTTAATGTCGTAACCAAATTCAATAAAACCAAAATACGCGATATTTACTTATTATCTGTATAAGACACGACGATTACCTAATATAACTAACTAACTTAACCATCACGCCGTTTCCCCGCAGGGGTCTTGCTTCATTCACTTCTTTTCATACAACGCCTCATACATTCTCTTCTGTTATTCCGACTTCTGACATGGCCCGACTCGAGTATTTGATTCACTTGATCGTGCCATGTCTTCCTCGGGCGTCCCCGGCTTCTTCTTCCATTCACATTCGCGTCATATATTCTCCTTACACTCCTTTCTTCGTTCATTCGCTCTACATGCCCAAACCATCTAAGCGTCCCATTCTTAATCTTGCTCACTACGCTTACATCAGCCTTGCATTCTTTACGAATCTCAACATTTTTCATACGATCATACATGGTTTTACCACATATTCGTCTCAGAGATCTCATTTCTACAGCATTCAGTCTACTTTTATCCTTCCTCTGCCAGTTCCATGCCTCACTGCCATACATCAAGGTTGGTATCAGCACTCCATTGTGGACTGCTAGCTTCGCTTCCTTGGACAACTTTTTGTTTGCGCCAACCGCGTTCAGTCCTCCGTTAATGGAGTTTCCTGCATTCACCCTTCTTTCAATATCCCTATCAGTCTTTCCATCTCTCGTAAACATACTTCCCAAATACACAAACTCATCAACCTGCTCCAAGTATTCATCATTCACAACTATATTGCATACTGTTTTCGTACTCTCTCTTTCAAACACCATGACTTTGGACTTATTTACATTCATCATTAGCTCATTATTCATACATACTTCGTTCATCATTTCTTGGTAAAAAAAAACACATGGAAAATGATTCAAGAAACTTTTCAGGATTAAAAAAAAACTTATGCAATATTCGGCATTCAACTACACATAAAATAAATTTATTAAAAGGGTATGTACTTCGCTACATAAAAGGAGGTACTTCATTGAAAATTTTATGGCTTTTAAAAAAATATGTTCGTATATATCAGCAAACGCCAATTCTGAATGTATAACTTTTATTATATATATATACGTAGAATTTATAAATCCTTATCTAAAAGTGAATTAAAAACTATCTCATCAAAACATCATGTTCTGTTGGTAACATTGCTTTTGACGCCACATGCACAACTTTCGTGGCCAACTATATAAGAATAGTACTGAGTAGTTCTGCTTATGGTGTTATGGCTTATGGTTTTGCTGTTTACAGTATACATTTAGCTCGTAAATTCCTTCTGATTATTTATTGCGACAACTTTTTTGGATATTCATAGCCATTTGGTTAAATTTCCACGTAATAATTTATACCCCTTTCACATTACAACGATGTCATTGGCGGCAATTTCTTCGGTGATTGCTTTTTGTTTAATATTATTGATTAATTATTCTGCCATTTACTTTCACGTCATGAATTCTCCCGACGCACCAATTTTTTTATGCAAATATCGTAAAAGAGCCCCATCTGTCCGAGGGTAAAAGTATGTAGAGGGGAAGGCGATAAGGAAGAGGAAGGTGGAGAAATTACTTGGCTATAACGCACCACAAATATACTACATAAATATTTATTGTGATCAAATCAAATTTAAATGCCTTCGCCGCGATTTAAATCCACCGTCTCCGGATTTGTAGTAAATTAAGAAAAAACAGCAAAATTTTCCACCTTTTTTCAGTTTTTGTCAATTTTGAAACACGAATGACGAATATTTAGGCATATGTCATTTAATATTTTTTACAGTAGACAACATTTTTGTATCAAAATGGTCTCTGTAAACCTAAAAGGGTCCGAGATATAACTGTTTAAAGTTTCATATTTTTTATCGTTTTGTCATTTCTAGCTATTTTTTATAGATTTTTTTTTTCATTTTTGATATCGAAGGAATTTTTTTTAATAGAAATATCGGCCATACCAAAAGTTTGTTAATATTAGATAACGATGAATATCGAATACACCGTGAATGGTCAGTAAAGCAAGTACTGATTATCGATATGATAGACTGCCTACAGTTAATTGAAAGATAGAGTACCGGGAAAGAAAAACATTTGTACTCTTGAGGTGATTTTTCACAGTTATAAAAATCATTCAAATATTATTATTGTTATACCACATATCAAATCAGTATTCAATAAATATGAATACCAAAATATCATTGAATATCTCGGAATATCCGTGGAACGGCATCGATATATCGGATATGTGGTGGAATCATAATACATACCCGTTAGGAATATATTAGGTCCAGGGCTTAGTCAGCCTAGTCTTGTAGTTTCGATCGTAAGAAAGTTGTATTTCACGTAGGATGGATTTCCTGGAGCTGATAAATTGTTTATCCGTTGTAAAGGTCGATGTATTTTTGCACTGTGACGAGATGAGTGACGAGACGATCATATCTTACAATGTTTCCTTCAATTAAAGGCGGTTAATTTTAAGTAAAAAAAGGTCCCGAACTTTTGCATAGAATTCATATGACCACTGATAATAAAACCGCCAATTCTGATAGCTCATGTGACGTCACACTTACTAACTCATAGATTTCGTGAGTTTTGGTGGGCTTTGAGAAATTGAAACGTTTAACTATGAAAACGTTCTTTTAATTTTTTAAATAACTGGTACTTAAGTTAGATAGTCAATATTGTTCCGGAGTTCCTTATAAACTATTGAAAAATATCGCACTCTTTGGGATTTAAAGAAGTTATTTGATGTATCTAAAATAAATGCAAATGGAGGGTGTAATATTGCAAAATTTAAATTCATATTACATTGAAGTTTTCTTTTTACCAAATCCTTTAACTCGTATAAATTCATTCATGATTGAATTCTGATTTAAAATTATTATGCACGAAATATTTAGATTTTAGGTGCGTTTGATGGAAACTTGACGGTGTTTCAAATGAAACGTCAAATACACAGTAGGTGAATTTCATGGAATTTGATATTGCCACTTGATTTCATATCATAATTACCTGGATATTTTATACAAATTTTTGGCCAATCCTTCAACCTCCGTTTCAAATTTGTTTTATGGGATGTCAAATATCGATTTTAAATAAAATTAATGAGCTGCAGATGATAAAAATTTTAATGAGTTTTCGAAAAGTGTTAGCTATTATATCAATACTTTTCTAGGCAACATTATTGAACATGTTAATTCATTGCAGGTCGACTGTTTCAGCGCTTGTACTTGTTCAACTCCCTTTCTTGTAGCAATTCATGATGTTGTTGCAATGCGCCTTGTTATTGCAATTCATGCGGTTCTTGCAATTCTTGTTATTGCTGAACTTTAAGATGTTATTGCAATTCATGTTTTTGATGCAAATCCCATGGTTGTTGAAAATTATATTGTTGCTGCAGTTCATGCATTTCATGTTGCTGTTGCATTGTCACAAGTTATTGCTAGATTCGTGTTGTGGTTGCGATTCACATAGTGGCTGCAAATCATGTTATTGCTAGATTCGTGTTGTGGTTGCGATTCACATAGTCGCTGCAAATCATATTTTTGCTACATTCGTGTTGTTGATACAAATTAGTTTGTTCATGCGATTTTAGTTATCGTTGCAATTAATGATGTTGTTAGGATTAACGTTGTTGTTGCATTTCTTATTGTATGTACAAAAAATCCTGCTTGTGGAAAATTCATTGGTGTTGCTGGTCTCGTTGTATATCATGTTGTTGCTGTGATTCTTATAGCAGATCATGTTGATATTGCAGTTTATGTTGCTGTTGCAATTGATGCTCGTCCCATAGATATATTGAGTGAATAAAAACATACAGATTTTTCAAAAGTTATCCTACCTGCGCCTCCACTCTCGCCGCCTTCTCCACCACCAGCTGGTCATTGAGCATGGCCAGCTGTGCGGTGGCCGCCCGGGTCTGCTGGCGCTGTTGCTCCAGGCTCTGCTCTAGGAACTTTTCACGATGCTCGGTGGCCTGCGGGGTGGTCATGATGGAGCGGTCGGTGTATCCGGGTGTGGGCTCACGGCTCAGCGCCTGAGTTTGAGCCTGGGCCTGGGAGTGAAGAGAAAACATACTTTAATAATTTTTGAAATGATGTAGGTAGCTATCTATATCTATGAGGTAACGAAGTATGTACTGAAAAGCTTGAAGAAAGATAGCCAATAACTATAGGGTAAAAAGATAGTGATTCGCACGGAGAGAGAACACCAAATTAGTGTGACCATTGGTTAAAAAAGCACCGAAGGCCTATTGTTTGATCGACCGACATAATTTATTGACATCGTCGTAAATCGACGATCAGCGCCATTTAGAATAATTTTACACTGGAAACGTCTCCGTTATCGTTGATTCTCGGCCTGAAAGAGATTTATCAAGTTATCAATTGAGTTGGCCGAGTCAGACGTATTGGTTATTAAAAATGCTAAAAAGCTGCCTGGTGGAAAATTGGCGGTTAACGGGGACAATTCATGTCCAACACATTATTTTTGCACTAATCGTCGAGTTGTTACGATGCCAAATATAACAGTTTATCAACGAACCACATGGCAAAAGTGTGCAAGTGAAGAACCATGTACTGTATGAAATAAACTAAGTATTACCTGTTGATTTATCCTATTGGTGGCCAGCGACACGTCCACATCGAGGTGGGTGGGCCGCTGCAGCCGGTTGGCCTGCGCGTGCGCTGCTTTGGGCGGCGGCTCCAACGTGAGCAGGTGCAGCTGGTGGCCATCGTCCAGGTCGCCATGGTTCTTGTCGTAGCTCTTGGGGGGGACCGCCGCTTCTGGGGAGCAAGGGATGAACTTGACGCGGTCTAACAAGCAATATAATCCTGCAGATATGGTTAAAAGAGGTTTACGCAGATTGTGCAGAATGTTATTAGATACACAGATATAAAGAATATGGATACTGAAAATCGCCAATATGTGCATGTAATAAATTAAATTAATTTACAAAGTCATTTACGCGAATCGGCAAAGCAATTCAAAATGATTATATTTTGATCGAATTCAACTCGATTGCCGCGATAAAAGCCCCTTAACCGTAGCATCAGCCTCTGTCCATAGTAATTTAAAGACGATATTCTTCCAAACAACAAAATAAATAAAATTATGTGATACCACATAAGAGTCCCAACTGTTCCCAACCGTCTGGAGCCAGTGAGACTATGGCATCCCCGATTGGGGTATATTGTGAGGCTGAATGTATTGACGAGGGGGAGGCGATAGGGAAGACGAAGGTGGGGAATTATCTGGCTGTTCAGATCTGGTCACTAAAAACGGCTAAAGCTATTCCAAGCAACGTTTCGATTCTCAATGGTGGTCTTTGACCAGGGCGATACTGACAGTATCTATTACTGTTAATGCTTTTGGTGATAATAATAACGGGCATGTTAGTTTTTTTTCTAATTCATTGGAAACCAATGACTTTCTTTCTTCTAAAAGCTTTAATCGATAACATAATTATTTTTTATT
Organism: Halesus radiatus; assembly: GCA_022606495.2. NCBI lineage: Eukaryota > Metazoa > Arthropoda > Insecta > Trichoptera > Limnephilidae > Halesus > Halesus radiatus. The sequence goes on along the minus strand of JAHDVE020001805.1, from coordinate 63,864 downwards.
ATTTTTTGACCAAAGACCCCAACAGTTCTAGTGTTTATCGTAATCAAAAAAATGAAGTTTTAGCAAACCATAAATTTGGTTAAACCACCGTTTAACGATAAACAGTCAACAACCGCTACAACTAGTAGGTACTTAAAAAATATAACTTATCATCTTAATGAACCACCGACATCTATAAATCTTTTAAATAATGTAAGTACGTTTAGAAAAAAATTCAATATTTTGTAAAAAATGTATTCTAAATAAATAAAACTTCTTATGAGAAATTATTCAGTACTTTAAAACCGCGGTTCTGCATGATGGTTTTTTTTCTGGTATTTGTTTTTATTAATATTTGATGTGGCTTCACTAAAAAGTTGATATATTGTTGCATTGATCAACATTTAAAAATAAATCATTTTTAAAAGTACCTGCCTACACAAACATATTGCCTTCAAGTTTTCATATAAATAGTTCAAAGATTTTCAATAAATATCGCGAAAAACCAATATCATATTATTATTTTACCTTCTGAAACTGAAGAAAATGGCATAAATGAAAATTATTATTTTTATAACGTCGTCGTCGCACAAATATCTGCTTTTCTAAGATTTGTTTACAAGACCCGAGACTCGAGACACATATCACATGACTTGTGGTAAACATTGATAATATATTTGAATTCAAATTTCCAAATCAAAAATTGACATTAGAATAGAACTACAATTTATCAAATTTGCAGAAATTGAAGTAAATGGGTTATGGCTGCATAGATCCCCCCGAAAAAATAATAATATGATAAAAATATAAAGTAATAATATACCTAGAGATCTCTCTAATCTTGTCTAACATTAATACGAATAGTTGACATACTCGCAAAATATCGTTCTCGCTTTAGGCCCGGTTCTAAAAACATATGAGAAAGAGAGACAGGTAACTGTTAAAAACATTCGTTTGTGGGCGGGTTTAAATGTTTGTAAGCACTTTCTTAAAACGGTCGAACTTCATGTTAGTGATATCTGTCTGATGAGTTGACGGTCCGAGTGCGATAAAAGTAAATAATATTTATATGAATTCTTCAAAAGATTAGTATCCATTTTGTGGCGTAATTATTAAAATTATTTATTAATAATAATAATTCATATTAATTTTACAATGGTATTAATTTATTAATATTTATATGGTTTGTATAATAAATCACTTAATATTTTGTCTACGGGTTTAGCACTCGGTGTATATTTCACTAATTTATAATTCAGATTTAAGCATCACCATCTATCTGCCAAAATATGGTGTTAATCCAATAAACGAGAATGATACGACCCGCAAATTTTGGCAATGTCGTTAATTAGCTGCAAAAGCGTGTAATCTTTGCGCCTTGATCTGAGCTCGCCACGCATAACCACCAAGACCTAACTTCAATACGAGGATGTACGAATAATACCAGTGGCATTTACGGTCACATTTGAAAGATTTGATTTAATAGTTTACTCAGTGATACACAAATGAAAAATTAATGAGATCTTATAATATTTTCACCAAAAATTGTATTACTATTTTAGTTAGCTTGCCGCAGAGTTACAATTGCCCGCGGCTAGTGCGAATATGGCATCCCAATTCGGGGTTTGTTATGAAGCTGAATGAAATCGAAGGAGGAGAAGATGGGAAAGGGGAAGATTGGGAAGGATCTGGCTATTTAGAACTAGTCACAGAACACGTTCTGATACAATTTTAAGCATATACTCGTAATTACTAAAATAACACAGTTACAATATTGGGAACAATATAAAGTGTGTTTTAAGCAAAACCATGCGTTTTAAGCAAAACCATGCGTTTTAAGCAAAACCATGCGTTTTAAGCAAAACCATGCGTTTTAAGTAAAACACTTGCTCACAGCAAAAACCGAGATTGCTGACAAGAAAGAAATTACGCGATAAAATATTTGTTAATTTTTCACCTGCGCTGTTTTCCATGAAACTTCATACGCGAAATTTTCTAAATAATTGGTTTTGACATATATAACATATTAGCATACATTGTTACGATTTTATTGTGTACACAAAATTTGTACATTGATTTGTTGATATCTTTTAAAAATACATTATTTTCCTGTAAGGATTCTTTTACCAGGCATTTATTTACATGTAATAACGCATTCATAAAAAGGCGTTATACAAATCGTCCAATTTTAATTACTATTCTTGTTATTAATCAAACAGAAAGGACAATATGGGTAAACCTTGATTGTCACTGTTGTTTCCGTTGATATTATAATTGAATAAATGTAAATAAAAAAAATAAAGGCGTTGTGAATGTCAGCAGACGATTTTTACTTCTCGCTTTGTGCATCACAAAAAATCATAAAAATTAACACGCATTCATTACTATGCAAAAGCTAGGCCTTTAATGTAGCCAGCAATTAGCTTGGCTGCGGAACGGAGCTTGAGTAATTGAAGAGTAGGACCACTGGGTTCGTACTTCATTAGTTCCTATTCATTGGAGAGTGTTTGAAAACATCTACACCCAATTCATTCCTGTTGATGACATTTTATGTGTAATTGTACTCGTATGTTGATGTCTCATAAGATTGATACAATTTTTATGAAATCTAAAACCAAATGATTAGGTATAGTGAAATAGGAGATATGAAATTTATTGATTGTAGCTATCACCAGGTTTCGATTTAAAATTGAAAATTGTGGAACATATAATATTGATTACAGCATAGGTAAAATATTATCAGGAGGTTTTATTTGTAAAAACTTAACATGTAGTATTTACTTGATAGGCTATTTTAATTATTTTTAACATCAATTTTTTTTTTATATATATATTTATTAGACATAATTATTAACATTGTGTAACAAAAGTGTATTTAAGTACAATTTTTTATTAATAAATTATCCTTTTAGTTTCCTTTTTTCAAATTTAATACCTCCCTAATTGGGAAATTCTCGTGTTTAGGGAGGGAGTACTAATATTTATTGTTCACATTTAAAATGGTGGCGTTATTTATTATTTGATTGGAAAAAAATAAAACTCTTTTTTTCTTCAATAAGTATGTAGTTATTTTTTGGAGTCAGTATTAATAATTTAATTAGAAGTACATTGTTTACACAACTGTTTTTAATATTAAAAAGATATCAACATGTTTCAAAAGCGAAGCTTTTCTCATCAGGATTCACAGTATACTAAAAGAATAATGACAATTTTAGACAAACGATAAACATAAAAAAATAATAATGACGCCAAGTGAATAAGTGAATTAATTACTTACACACTTATCACTTTTTGTTAATTTTTATTTATGTTTTTAATTTGTCTATTCTTACATTATTATTTTCTATGTTTATTATTTGTCTATACTTGTCATTATAATGACAAATCATTATTTATGCGTTCCACTTAAATGTAATTAATATCGAACAAATTTAAGACATTAAATGCGATAAAGTTTTGTGCTTCGTATCTGTAATGATGGTTTTTTTAAATCTATTTATAATTTGAAAGCGCGCTGTCCCATAGTCGATAAAAAAAATCACGAAAATACGCAATTTTCTAGCATTTTTTCTATCTAGTGTGGCGCTCGCCAGGAATAGCCCAAAGGTCGCACGGACCAAAGTATTACCGATGCGATGTTACGAAATACGTCACGATTGTCACATACGGGCTCCAGATGTTTGCCAACACATATACCAGAATAATAATAACGAACCCATACATGCAAGCAGCACACGCATACTTGCGGGAGCTACACAAGCGCGGTCCAATGCGAACATGCCGTCATCGTGGAGTAGTCGCCGAATAGGTTTACTAAAATAATAAGGTGGCCACTGTTCTCTAGGGTGGGCCGTCGACATGTTTTTTCTTTTCTGTTTTGAATACGTCTAACTAACTAACTAACTAACCATCACGCCGTTTCCCCGCAGGGGTAGGCAGAGAGGACGGACCGCCAAACAACTCGATCTTGGCATACACTTCTTGCTTCATTCACATTCATACAACGCCTCATACATTCTCTTCTGAATACGTCAGGGGTCTCAAAAGTTGTGCATTCGAACACCGATAGGGTAAAAATAAGGCATACTTCTTTTTGACCTTCTGTACCAGGGGCTAAAATTATCAAAATCTCATTTATTCTCCTTTGCTCATTGCACCAAATCTGATAATTTATTATTTACCTACAAAACTGCAGTAATATCATATTATTTACATAGTTTTCTACAAACAGCACATATCTAAAATGTGTCACTACTAAATTTATAATTTTTTTTAATAAGATTTTTAATAGCATCCAGCTTCTCGATATCTTTTTAGTAGAACCGTTAAAAGTATGTGGACAATCTATTGTTCATTACTATCAAGTTATCCAACTGCTGAATTGTATATTATGTAAAACAGGAAGTAAAATTGTCCAATATTCAAGCCTTAAAATCAGGTCGTAATTTAAATAGTCGAATGCCACTTTTGAGACCCCTGAGAAAACAAAATCCCTAAAAAATTCTCCATGCTTTGACTGCCCACCCTACTTGTAACTTGTCATTGGACAAATGGGATAAAATCTAAGTAAATGACTGTCGATATTCCTGAGCGTAAACAAATTTAGCAAAGGAAATTTAAAAAAAAAAATTCCAAAGGAAACCGATCGCCTAATACTCGTATATAGGTAACCAACAGATTTTTTTTGTCTTTACTTACTACGAAACTGACGCGAGACACTGTTTTTTAATGTTTAAACTGCGGAATTCACCCAGATTTGTATTATTTTAATGTTTTATGAACTACTTGGTATAGAAACTTCGATCAAATTCTCTCAACACAGGCCTGTCCTAGGGAGATTAGTGTCTAATGTTTTGTTGTCATAATTAAATTTGATGAAATAAAAAAAAAAAAAAAAAAAAAAAATGGATTTGGTAGATATTAAACAAAAAACGTAGTATATTTACGAAATTAAAAACCTGTTAAAACTATTTCTGTTCATTCAATTGATAATATCCTTTTATTGTGTTCAGATAACTCCTATACCATAATTTCCATAACATATTTACTACTATTCAATCAATCTTAACATTTTCACTACCCTTATTTCATACCGCTAATAAATTACCGGTGGAAACAAAGAAAAGTTTCCAACCTCCTTCATCTCCCCCCTCTCAATCACTTCAGCCTCCCATAAATCAGACGGTGTGTTTGAAATATGTTGAGATTAATATATTCATAATATATGTCAAAAAAAATAAAAGCATATTGGTATGTATATATATTATCATAATAACCGAGTTAAAAATTATATGCATTTTATAAAGGGAAATGGACAATCAAATATAATATGAATGTCTAGAGCTCCTGTTGCTGCATGAGAAGTTAACAATAAATTGGTCACAAAGTGAAAAGAAGTTTTTTTCTTCTTCTATTGTTCTGATGGTCAGAGATTTCTACCATACCAAGGGCAATTTATATTCATATCACCCGGCAGACCCATCAGCCTGCATACCATATCTCGAAAACTCGGCCTGATATACCAAACCTGTCTGCATTTTCAAATTTTGCATAACAAAATTAGAAATCATTTACCAAAGTATGCGATGGCCAGTGTAATTGAATATTCTGTCGAAGGCTTTTCAGATTCATGGCGGTCCTTCGTCTATTTTCTAGGAAACGCTATTTTAAAGGCTTTGTTATTCATTTATGCGTGCTTCCTGTTTCCCCCTTCGCTTCGTTTCAATTCGCAGAGGAGAAAATAATTTTTGATGTTGTTTTAACTTTTAATAGAGGCTTTGTGGAAGCTTTTCTCTGCGAGTAGGAAACAGGATATCGAATGAAATTAAAAGAGGTATTCATCAGACGTTCAGGCATTTTTATATATGGCTTGCTTCACAGTCGTACAATTTAGCTCCCTTATTTTACAGTAATTGCATTTTTTTAATTTTTTCTTCATTGTATTACAGAGAAAAGAATACTTGAACAGTAATTGACTTGTGGTCATATAATTGTAATGTACGTTGTCTGACATGTTTCTTTATTTACTTTGTTTCAGAAATGATAATGATTTCTAATTTTTTTTAAATGCAAAATTTTAAATTTTTATGAAGTTCAGCTTCTAGTCCATAATGACACCTAGCTATTTAATTTCTTCCCCCTTTTTCATGATATCTTTATTAATATGAACGTTTGGATTCTCATGTGTATTTATTGCATATTTATGTATTTTGTTTAATTAACATTTAGTTTGAATTTATTTAGTTTTGGGTCATTTTGACACAGTATCCAAATCATTATTAATCTTGCCGAGTGCTTTCTCATATTAATCTTCTGCGGTATAAATTAGTGAATCGTCCGCAAATAGTTGTCTTTTGTAATGTTTTAGTATTTTTAGTATGTGGATAGGTCATCATTACATTTTGTTATCAATAGCTAGGTAATATACCGTTTGTTTTACCAATCTATAAATAGGAACTGCATGATAATCAAAATATTTCAATTTAAACCATTTTCATTACAATTCTCAGCATGTAAGCGTTAACCGGCACAAAACTCATAATATTTTTATGACGTTTATTTATTTAAAACTTCCGCGCAGTAATACTATATTCGCAATGACCATGTATTGGCCTGCGGGATTGTTCCACGCAACCAGACATCGGGTAATATGATGTCTACAAGTATCAATCTGCGTTCCCCTTTGAACAGATTTCCTCCCTATTTTCGTCTACACATTTTCAATTTTCAATTTTCCATCCTCAATATCCCTCCTCTCCCACTGCTTCCTCACACTCCAAGTTCTCGACGAATATACGATAGTGTGAAAACAGAAACCGTAGCTGAAAAATAAATACATGCCATTTTTATTTTTTAGTTGTGTCACTTATAATAACGTACCGTTTTATATATACATTTTTGCACTGGAAGGGTAAACAGATTGAATTAAGCAATTCGAAAGAAAACAGCCGTCACCAACTAACATAAAACCTTTTATGCCAAAGAAAATCATTATGTGTTTAAGAAAGAATTTCGATATTTGAAAATGTGTGATCAGTTTCAGCAGAACTAAGAAAATATTGAGTTTACTCCTGGCACACGGACATATCCACAACTCACTTTTATCGGTTTTTCTCTTCAGTGTTTTGTTTCTACGTATGAGTTACTTTGTACGATTTTAGAGCAGTTTTTTCGAGAGCATGTGACGTGCGCTGTTTGTTTTTGGTAGGTTTTAGGTTGTAGTGTAATAATGATAATAGAATTAATTTTAATATAAAATTTATAAGCTTTAATAAGGTAGTTAAACCCAATAAATTGAATATTTATTCTTGACTTGCAGACAAGTCAAATTAATTCCCATATAAATAAAATTGGATAGGTATATATAAGGCACCATCTGGTTTGCAAAAAATTGTAAAGCTTTGCAATCACATCAAAAGATGGCAGCCATAAAAATAACGGAAATAATTGATGATAATATTAATAATACTTAAATAGAAGTATGAGATTGATAAAAAAATTACCGAATGTAAGTCGCGATAGTTCAATTGGCAGATCAGATGATCTGTGTTCAAGTCTCAGTTGCGATCGTTACCTTTTTACTTTCTGTGTATTCTTCTCTTTCATATTTTCATTAGAAGTATTGATAGCATCTTATCATTGTTAATGTCAGTCACTAACCAAATCCTTGTATAATCTTAAAATACATAACAATTGTATTCGATCTAGTTTGAGTAATGGCTGAGGCCGATGGTAATAATTATTATTAGTACAACTCATTCTGTAAATACAAAATTAATATATATATATATTTTTTTTTATATTGTTGTACATTTTTGCTTAAGTTTAATCAGCCACATATTCCGTATACAATCTACTTACTTTTTGCTTAGAGAGCGTCACTTCAATATTCTGATTACCATCATCCGAGTTCTCAGTATCCAGCCCAAAGTGCAGTCTGTGTCAGTGGCTTTGGCCCGTAATAATGATTTCCGAAAAGCACTAACATCTAGTTCAAAGATCAAAAGGTTACAATGTAGCCGGATGATGGGTAAAAGCTGTTCGACTAATTGGAGACTGGTGCGAGATAACTAAATTACGTAGGGCGGATATGAGTTGATACATAGTTGTTGCTCATAGTTCATGCATCATAAAATAAAACCGACGGGTTGACATTGTTCCCGAATTTAATATAACCTATAAACGGGGAAGACATCCATTGTACTTGAATGCGTGAATCGATACTTGGAGACAAATCGACACATGTTAATAAATCTGTACCTTGGAGCTGAAAGTTCGGCAGTCACTTTTTTTGGTATTATTGTATTGATAATGCCAGTTTCAACATATATTCACGTACTATTAATGCTGAAAACGCTGGAGTCCTCCGACATACTATTTCTAAAATAGCCTAGTCTAAAACACCGGTAGTCCAGTAATATTAGAAAGCGAAATAAAACTTCCAAACTCTCTAATAAACCATTTTTAAATGTAACTTTTGGGTTAATATTGTTAATTTCATAAATTATTCATAAAGTATGAACAAAATACCGGAGTTCTTCGATATTCAATTTCTAAAATAGCCGAGTCTAAAACATCGATATTCGAGTAATACTTAAAAGCAAAGTAAAACATACAACCCTCCTACACTTCTACTCAATAATTTTGCAATCATGACTTCCGTATTTTCAGCTTTAAGGTGCAGAAATTGATCGACGAAAATTCAATTGAGATGATAAAATCGCTTGTGTTGCGCTATATCTTCATATAAAAGTCTTGCAAAATATTGATACTAATATTGGCATTTACGAGCTAGTGTCTAGAAAGATATTTATAAGAAAAACGTGAGCTGTAATTATGGTGGAAAAATATGGTTAAAAAATGACCGAATCAAAGGAATCCATCATTTAAAACCCTGTTAAATATTACCCCATCGTCGGAGACCTACATTTTGGACATATTTCAATAAAAAGTCGATACATAATTACATCTCATTAATTTTTTTTTGTGGAGAACAAAGATGAAAAGTATTTTTATTAAATATATTTATTTATAGATATATATTTATTTATAGATGTATAGTGTAGACGTTGTATCAGCTTCCTCCATTACCAAGGTTTCACTTATTCCTACACATATATATATTAATTGTGTGGATAAACTATGATGGAGCGTCGTTATAGAATTATCAAAATCCGAAGCAATACTGAGCGCAACATTTAATTTCAGTAAAACGAAATTAGTCGGGCTTTTCGCAGAAACCGAAAATAAACATAAATCGGCTCATCAGTCATTGGCGTTATTTGACTTTTGAGTACGAGGCGAGTGGTGTATCGCTAAAATGAAAATATCCCGTAAATAAATAACGCTAAATTGTGTGTTCAGAGTCGGTACCTGGCCGGCCTTTGTGACTGCTCTTGCGTCATTCGCGGAGCAGTTAATCACACGCATTCACAAGGCATATCGCTTTATAGCCGTTAGCCGATGGCGATGGTCTATAAGGAGCCGTGTCCGTGTCTTCTGCCGCGGCAGAGATAATTTTTGTAATCACCATTATCCAGAAGATACCCAATCTTTTTACTTTGTTGACATCTTTAAACAGATATTAGAAAACAGGATTAGAAATTATAAGTGAGTACTTCTTTGTAGTTACTGTTTTATTTTTTTAAATTTTAGCTGTCAGAAAGACATAATGTCAGTTGGGTCGCGGGTGGGGGTAAAAATGTACACAGTTCTCTAAACTTTATACAGTCTGACATTTGAAAGAAGACAAAAGATGAGAATGCTGCGACTATTTAAAAGATTTTAAAATGTAACGCAATAATGACTCATAGGAAAAACAAAGTAAGTTTTAAAACATACAATGGTCCAAGTGCATATGTTTCATTTTAAGCAAACGGTGTTCAGAAATTAGTGGTAATTTCCGAAAGGAAATGATTTTACATCATATTCCAAGATAAATTTATATATTTTCATATGAAGCGGTAACTTGGTGATGTGACTTATAATTTAAAAAATAAGTTATTGTTTTATTTTTTTAAAATAAATTTATATTCAAACTCTTTTTATTATTTAACCCTATGCGAGGAAGATAATTAGATAAGAAGGCGAGTTTTATGGATTTATGCACCGAAACAACCATGTTCTAGATGATAGATACGTAAAAAAAAGACAAAATCAAGTTTACAGATCAAAAATATAAATTTAACAACATAATTTTGATTGTTTTGCCTCATTTCTTTGAAACGACGCATATGTGAAGAACACGCGTCAGACAAAGCTAGTAGTTTGGTGTTACCATAGTAATGACATTTTGTAGTTATAAAATAATACATATTTGCAATTGAATACCAAGCTATACTTACAATAAGATTACTAATTTTAGGCAATTTTCGTCATTCTCCAAACGCTTTTCAGAGTTGAAGATTCTCTATGGTGAGAAACCACAAATCAGAATCTAACTGTTGCTCAAAATGATTGTAATCGCATTTAGTGACCGGATACTTTCCAAAATCTTCCTTATCTTCTTCTTATTCCCCTCCCCAACTATCTTCAGTCTTACAGAAATACTTTAATGTTGATTCCACAGTTCTACTGGCTCCGGCCATTAGTTAGTAAAATAGAAAAATGTACAATTCTCATTATCTTTGTATTAGCAATACTATCATAAAAAAAACTCTTTAATAACTTACCTATTTCCCTAGCACTGACATGTTTTAGATACCCGTCGTCTATTTTTTAGGACTCCTATTGAGAGTTTGGCGAATATTACTAGAATATGTCCAGCAAAAATGAACTAACATTTCTGCACCCTCTGCTCATTTTTAATATAAATTTGTTTTAGTACAAATAGAACAGAATATATCAATTTATAGATTCTGTGGCTTATTCGTAGTTATATTACAACCACGCTTGTATTTTAAGGTAAATTCCAATCCAATTGATTACTTTTTTTTAATAGTTTTTGTGATATTATGCCGTGTTGCGCTTTCTCCTCCTTTAACCAATGTTTCACACAGCGTTACAGTGTAAATCATCAAGGTAAGGAGGAGAAAATGCAACAGGGCATATTATCACGAAAAGTATTCAAAAAAATACTTTCGGACGTGAAAATATGAAAACATAAAACAATTATTACTATTCTTGAGTTGAGTTTCGAGGTTCGCTTGAGATTTGAGTAGTTTTATCAGCAGGTCTGTTGAGTAGTTTTATCAGCAGACTTATTCCATGCATTTTATCTCATTCCTCTTATTGCTGAAATATCTATCCCCATCTGGTACACGTGTAGTGTAACTTCCTACCTCCCCTCAATGGGAGTGGGGAAGGGAGTTGCTCCCTTTGCAGGGATTCCATCCAATTAATTTAAATCTCATTACTTCGCATGTCAATCATTACAGTCAAATTGTAAGCCGGGACTCGGCGTAGCTAATCTATCTTAATATCACGTTCCCTTTTGAACATCTCAACTAATTAACAAACCATCCCGCCAACTCACGCGCGGCGATCTACAAACCAGATTGAATGCCTTTCAACTCTATATTCGCGAACGCTCTTTGGTTCAATCAAATTGATATATCTTGTCATTAATGAATTTCTGTTAAACCTGGTATTGACTATTTACATTTCCCTTAATCCCATGCCATTGCATCGGGATTTCACCGTGGACTGCTGTATTACTTTATCATGATACGACAATATTACTTAGAGGTGCAGAGCGAATGTTCCTCAATATTCCCGCGTATAAATACGCATTCTAACGGAATATCGTTACGATATCTGTACCGTCCCGTTCCAACAATAGCCGCCGCTGGGCCGGGATATGTACACTGCAGAATGGTCGGCGGACACGGGTGCGAATTGCGACACTTTCGCCGACCGTTCTCGGCAACAATATAACAAAAGTAACAATATTATTATCGTGTCTAAATCTGGTCCCGGACGTAGGTGCAATTACCCGCGCAGTTAAAGTGCTTGATTGGCCGGATAGACTGAACGACAACACGCTACATCTGGGAAACGATGTTTCTGCTAATAATTGAGTTTGTGGCTCTGTAAATGCGAAATGTATACTGCATTTAAGAGCTCATTGCGGAAAGAGACATAATTTCTGCGAACTTTCTTTTCACATATATTCTCATTTATAGAGCACATGTTCATGTTACATATGTTTTTTAAACTTTATATTTTGTAGTAAGTGTACATTATCAAACTATTCATTATTGCAAAAGTATTGTATGTTATTCCCATTATGAGTATACGAGTATATAACGCTTTTGGATAAAATTAAGTCATTAAAATAATTAATAAGAAGTACTATGTTAACACCACTCTTTTTAATAAATAAATATCTACATCGAATCTACTTTCGAAAAAATTAATAAAGTCATTGTTTAGTATCACGAGAAGATCATTTCATTTCTTTTTTTTAGCATTTTTTTATTAATTAACCCCGTTTAACACTTTTAATAAAAAATAAAAATTGAATAATTTATTTTAGCTTATAGAGCACATTGTAATGTATTTTTAGTCATTGAAGATAATATTAACAACTCCAAATTCGAAACATGAAACCGAAAAGACACAGAAAAGAAAAAGATTAACGGTCATGTTAAATACATGGGCTCTTCGGGAAGGCTCATTTAAGATAAAGTTGAGGTTAATAATTTAGATTAAAAGTTTTCTGAAATCAGACTAAGAAATGCTAGAAAATCTTTATTTACAACGAGTTATTTCGAAAACAAATCTAAGAAATATGTGAAAAAATATGAAAAAATAGTTAATTTTGTTATCAAACATAACTTCCAGCACGACAGTTTCTAGTCGTGCCAGCAATGTTTCTGTAACAAAAATTCCTTTTAAATATCACAATTTTTTCAATTGAATTATTTTCAAAAACATTATAAACATTATTATATTAATAACCATGTATTAATAAGCGCTATGCATTGATCGGATAGTAAAGGTGCACTTTAATAGTTTGTTTCCTCGAAGATGCGATTAGTTTATAATATAGTCGACGTTTTCATTTTGGAAATTTAAATTGTCGTTTTACACCATTGCCCATTATGTCATTTACTAGCCAATGTGTATTTTTTTCACGTATGTCACTTTTAGATTTATTTTCTGAAATTTCCCGGTCGGTTTCGGGAGGATCAGTCATGCCGTCAATATAATATTTCCAATATCCAGAATAGTTGAGCGACCGAAGTTGTAATACCGATGTCGATCGTGGCGCAACCCGATGACGTTGGTCCACGCTGTTATTTTTATGAAACGCACGAAAAGACATTGAAAAGTATTTATATTAAGAAATTAGAATGACTCCAAGTAAAAATAATACGCAACACATAATAAATGTGCGTACATTAATTGTCTTGAGATGAGAAATTGGTATCTTAAGCAGAACAAAAAATATATTCGGAAATTAAAGGCAATATTTTTTTGTGATTAAAGTGAAAATATTGATAAAAACGAAATGTTTTTGATCTACCTGAAATTCGAGAAAGACGAAAAACGTAAGAAAGAAGATGGAGGTGGCAGACTCTCTTTAGTCCTGAAGTGAAAGCTATCGAGCTGCCCGAGGCCAATAAACATTTTTTTTTATATTGTGTAAGTTTTCAGTGGGATAGTAAAATAAAATTATGAAAAATACGAGCATAGATTGTATATCCACCTCCTTCTGGATGGAAGATCCTCTCAGTGCTGCAGTGACTGATTTCTTGAAATCGCTTTATCGACTAATTTTATTTACCGAGTTAGTATTCTCCTTATCCATCGCCTTTCTCACTTTCTTCAATCTTCATTTAAAAATAGGAGTTTCACTGACTCCGAGCAGTAAGAATTATTGTGCCGATTTGCAAAAGTTTTTATTTTATTTTTGAATTGTTCAAAATAATGGCAAGTTAAAAAAGCCTACAAAACAAAGAGAAATGTCGATTATGGTTATATCAAGTTAGTGGTACGAAGTTGGATTGTATGTATCGGAACATTTATTTTGTACATCATGAAACGTGAATGTAATCATGTTGACTATGTAGAGTAATAGAGAGAAGTGCACACTCGAAAAATATATTGAATATCCTTCAACCCACGGAATTTAATATCAAATTCAACGGGCGCTTCAAACCCCCCAACGTTTACCACAAATACGTAGGAAAATCAACCGTAAATCGAATCATCCACTGAATAACGTTTTGCGTTGGAACAAAATCTATATTGCCGTAATTTGTATTGCGGAAAACAAATCAACTTTAAATAACCCTTCGAGATTTTTCTCCAGTCTCTCTGCTTCAGACTGGAAGCTGGAAAATGATTGGATAATATTCTAGTAGCTTCGAGCCGAACCATACCTGGTTTATTTCCCCTACCCATCGCTTCCAAATGAAATAAGATTTCAAATATGCCAATTTCAATGCTGATATTTTTTTTATTATTCATAAATGAAAATTGCATTTCGAGATCTAAATTGAAAACAGTTCTAGAAATTTCCCATAAAAAATATGTGAGAATTTCATAACACCGGAGCTGACCGCTGAGCATAACTGATACATCAACAATAATTAGGTACTACACGTCCTCCTCCAGGTTGAAAACTTTTTGTCTTTTGTTTTAAATAATTGATCGATCGTAAAATGTGGACGGTATCCTAAATTAGTTTAAAAAATATTTCAAAGCTCCATTGCTCATGGATGAGCTGTAAGTAGTTGATATTACATACAATTGCGGACAAAAAAAACAGTACAATTTTCTGATATAATGGATAACATTTAATATAGGAATGATTAGTTTTTAATAATTAATTATTCAAATCCAAAACAGTTTCCAGTCTATTTAGCTTCAGAAATATTTTTAACTCTTAATCTTCTCGGGTGTAGGAAGTATCAGGGATCAGTTATCCGCAACGCCGCGTGTTTTACTTCATTGCGTAACTAATTACTCAATAACCTACTGTCAAAGCTCCGAACTCCGAGTGAAAGACGCCAGTGCGTTAATTTCAATATCCTTCGGGCGTATTTAGATCATAACGGGACGGAATGTAGCTTAATCTTCTCGAGTGTAGGAAGTATCAGGGATCAGTTATCCGCAACGCTGCGTGTTTTACTTCATTGCTTAACAAATTACTCAATAACCTACTGTCAAAGCTCCGAACTCCGAGTGAAAGACGCCAGTGCGTTAATTTCAATATCCTTCGGTCTATTTAGATCATGACGTGACGGAATGTAGCTTTAGATAAGAATTAAATGTAAGCCGAAATAAATCTAAAACCTATTCCTAAAATAATACGCTTCCCGGCACACTGTTTGACACATTCTTAATGGACTCTGAGTGCAGACTTATTAGAGTGGAAATAAGCTTGAAAATTGAATGATTGCCCACTTACAAGGTCGACATTTACCATGTTTTAATAAATATACGAGATTATTTATAGAATATAACATCGCGTTTAACTCACAAATGAAGTCTACTTTTAAATTCATATCTATTATTCCGTTACATAACAACGTCACTTCGAAATAATTCTTCAGTACAACATCGGTACAGTTAGAAAATCTCCTACGAGGTGTGAGAAAAATCCATTATTTGATGAGATATTTTTCTATTTATCCTTTAGTTTAAATGTTTGTCCTGAAATTTTCAGTCCAGATCAGTAGTTTCTCTAAAAATACCGTGGAAAATTATATTTAGTGAAGTCTTTTTGGGTACTGGACATTGGAGTTTTATCAATTAAGAATTAACTAGACCAATAAATAAATTTTATTACGCGTCGTATCAGTGCGGTTTGCGGCCCGTTAAATTTTTATTACGTAACATAACATTGTTAAATTTATGCTCGTCAAAAGAGTGTACATATATTCTATGGCGAAATTAAGTTGATGTTGGAGGACATTGGCATGACGAGTAGGTCAAGTACGTGATCAGATATGATGAAGAAAATACGCGGAAAAAGCGTGGAGAAAAAAAAAACTTTACGCTTTGCTCCAGCTCTGATTTATTTAAGACAAGATAAAATATTGTTCATGGAAAAGCGTGCCAACAATGAAAACTAATTAATCCAATTCCGCGACTCCCGACACTAGACAATCCTGCCGCACACGATGACGTGATCAATGAAATTTGCCTTGAAAATCGAACATACCTATATCGAAAATAAACATTCCCGTTTACCTATATTATTTTGAAAAGAATATTCTGTCATACGAATGTTTTTAAACGTTAAAATCTTCTAGACACTTCCGCGGCGCTCAAGGCTAGGCCCGAGACTGTTGGGAATGAAGGCTGAAATTTTTTTTCTATTGAGATGTTTTTCAATATCTATATTCATACATTTAAGAAACGATCTACGTAGTTATAATGGCGCTAGTTAAGGGCAACTAATGTGAATAACGTTTATCATTTACAAAATGATCCAATATTTAAACAACAAACAAAATCTAGATCCCCCAATGAATGTAAATAATGTTTTGAAAAATGGCATTAAAACTTTGCACAAATTTTACGTGGATTAAACACGAGCGAAATACTGATAAAGTGTATTTAAGGAAACTTTTAATTCAATAGCAATTTGCTGAAAACCAAGACTCGAGCATCAAAACCCAATAAATTTGCCCACGGTTAAGTAGTCAAGTAGTTAATAGGTACTAATCCGAGTTACTAAGTAGTTAATAGGTAATAATCTTAGTTACTAAGTAGTTAATAGGATCTAATCAGATTTCCTTAAAACCGTTTGTTTAAAATAAAAAATGACAGAGAAAAGCTTTTAGTTTAAAAATTTTGTAAAAAAAAAACAGGTCGAGACTAGTTACCTTTGTGAGGGAAATCCAAAAATTACAAAAATACTCTAGAGACTATCATCATTTGGAAAGAAAATCACGTCACTGGCAGATATGCGCATCTATTACATACACAAGTTGTTTGTTACAAAGCTATTTACAAATTCGACCATCTCTCCCAATTTATTCAACCGTAATTGACAACATTGGAGTTTGAAAATAGAACTTTTTCAGCCACAGACCTGGGTGACCGTCATCACTGGGAGTAAAAGAAGAACAAGCTCCGTAGTCAACCTTTTCTTTGTGGAAATAATTCCTCTAAAAATACATCCGATAAAGGTTTATTTAATTCAAATGTCGTCATTGTCGTGTTTGTCGTGTTTGTAGCGGTGAGACGGCGTGCCACCAAATCCTCGAGAATACATTATGTCAGACTGGCGCTCATATATTTATGTGATTTTATTCAAGTACGGAATTAATAAAGGCGTATGACTTCCCATGTTTACTTTCCAAGAAGGTGTATTAATAAATGATCAGGAGAGCAGGATAATAAAGCTCATGTCCCAACGCTGGGCGGAGGCGGTCCGAATAAACGTATAAACACTATTCCTTGTGAGCTTCAAATAAACATTTTCTAGAGACATTATGCGTATTTGTGATTAATTCTAAACAAAATTGTTTTTCGAGTGCAACTACAAAATGGTTAAATTGTTAGTTAAACACGTACGCGTGTATTTATTCGGCGAATTAGCGAGCGCATTTCAGTCTCCTAAATATTAAACAACTTTATTTCAAACACAGTGAATGAAAACGTTGATGAGATTTTGTGATTGTGTAGAACAAAGCTGACCAAAGGGGTTTATGAGTGGACCATGAGTGCATACATTTCTCTGCATAATTGTTCTGAAATAAACATGACGAAACAGGGACGATTTTACATGTTTAAATTGTTCTTTCTAGGGACTATCTATATTGAGACAAACACAAATTGGATCTGATTGGAGGTAATTTTATTGTAAAACTAAGCGCGGGCAAAATTTGAGAAATGTTTTTTTCTTAGAAAATTGAATTAAAACGACTTGAAAGCCTTCGGTTCTGGAAACGTTTCAGGGAGGATCAATGGTAACGGTGTTTCGATAGTAATAGTATAATTTAAATATATATACTCGTATATGTTCACTTGAAGTACCTACATTTTATAAAAAAAAAAAAAGTTTTTTAATTAAGGAAAATAATACATTAGCTCGATATAAATACATGGAAATGTACTTTTATAAAAAAAAAAACAAAGTTTTTTAATTAAGGAAAATAATACATTAGCTCGATATGAGGAAATAATTTTTATACCTAGATTAGTAATTTCACCACTTGTTATCAAAAGTTTATTTTTAGATTCCGTGAAACATAAAACGTTAAATCAAGGGAGACGAAATAAGACCGAGCAAATCTCTTCTGCAAATAAATTATGGCAGCCCAGATTGAAGAACGTTTATTTTTAAGTTCGAGGGATCAACAATGAGAAAAATTGGTTTATTCTCATAAAATATTTTAAAAAATTTTCTGATATAAGAGTTGACGTAAAATACATAACAAATGACTATTTTCGAACATGTAGAATCATACTCAATTGCTGATAGTAAAATTGCTAACTGAGACGCGACTTCAAATAATTAATTTGAGAATAAATTAAATAACACCTTGAATAAAATGAGAATTAGAAAAAAAAACGTTTCAAAATCACGCCCACAAACGAAGATACATTGAGCATGTGTTTGAAAATAAGTGCCACGGCAGCAAAAAGTGTAATTGCACACTTAGTTTTGTTGGCAGAAAACATGAGTCCGAGCGAAATTTCCATGAAACGTGACTTAATCGCAGCTGCAAACGTCACATACGAAATTTACATCAATTACACAAAATATATTTGACTGAAGCTCTTAACCAAGTGTTACATTCGCAGAAATGCTTCCCATAAAGTGCGGAACTCGTTCCGCGTGCTCTTTTAGCCCGTAAATAATAAGGCGCGGATATTTGAGCAGATATTTATTTGGACATTATTGAGAGCTTTATTCCAGACCGAGTTATTTTAAAATCTACTCGCAAATAATGGCAAGTCGCCACTGAAGAATCCGTCTTCGCGCAATCGTTGAAATTTTGATATTCCCAATTATCGTAGACCGAATATTTTTAATTTTTAGAGCTATCACCACGAAGCCAATAAATTACATTATCGACTCGTAAAACTTCATTATTCGTCGTGGGAGGCGGACCAACACAAGTGCAAGAGCATCATTAATGTATACATCATTACATATAGTTCAAATACAATTAAAAGGAGCAGTTCATTTAAACATCATACATTTGAATACCTTTTAAATTTAAGTAAATTTCGCTTTAAGTAACCAATTAAAACATCGCTGCAAATTCGCCATCTTGACACATATTGAAATAATACAAAAACAGTCGCAAACATTATATTTAACATTTTTAAAATACCATACTCCCACCTATAATAAAAGTGCTCGTTTGGAGTTCATTCCTTTGAATTTAACCAGAAACGATTGAAGTATTGATCGATGATATCTAAGAATAACGTATTGATTTAACTCAAAACAATTCAGATTGATGAAATACAGTGAACGCTTTATTTTTACTTTGATACTACTTTTATCTCACTGAAAAAATATCATGGAGCCAAAGTGAGGCCTACAGACTATTCTTATTATGAAATGATAAAAAAACAAAACTTTGCTTTGAATTGGCCAGATTCAATGTGAGCTTTAATGAAATGAATAGGTTTTGTTTATTTTACAACACAATACGTTACATATTTACAACGTACACAAACAATTCTCATCAAAAAAATTATAAATAACTAAAAATAGATTGAAAATCAATAGAAAGGCTGGAAATAAATTTAATCTGATCTGTTAATTTACCAAAATTGCAACGAAAATTGCAACTGTGACGTTACATTTAAGCGAGTAAAAATTGTAAATTGCATGTTTAGCTCAATGAGTTTGTGGAAACTCATTAGAAAACTTAGGATGTATGTACCATTTGAAAATAATATTGTTACAATGATT
Organism: Halesus radiatus; assembly: GCA_022606495.2. Taxonomy (NCBI): domain Eukaryota; kingdom Metazoa; phylum Arthropoda; class Insecta; order Trichoptera; family Limnephilidae; genus Halesus; species Halesus radiatus. The sequence goes on along the minus strand of JAHDVE020001805.1, from coordinate 44,051 downwards.
ATAACCGACTGACAACCTTCAGACTTTACTTCATCAACCACAATTCAATAAGAATTATATTGCATTGCGGTTGATGAATATGAATTTAATTTTTTTTATGAATACCGCACAAGAGTCACAAGTGCTCTCAACCGTCTGGAGCGAGTGAGACTATGGCATTCACAATTGGGGAATTTCGTGAGGCTGAAGGTATTGGGGAGAGGGAGGAGAAGGGAAGAGGAAGGTGGAGAAATACCTGGCTATTCAGATTTGGTCACCAAATACGGCTAAAAGCCATTTCAAGCAATGTTTCAATTCTGAATGGTGGTCTTTCACCAAGGCGATACTGAGAGTATCTTCTACTCTGGAACGTGCGCAAATATACTGTTCATTATTTTTAAATGAATTAATTGTGAAACAGCACAAATTAATGAAATGAAATGGGATTTGAACCCGCGACCTTCAGATTCGTAGTCTAGAGTCTTACCCCTCGACCATGGAGGCCGCTATGCTGAAAACAAACTTGAGTTTCTCTTTCTAATTCAACATAATAATTTAGCAATTAAAACGATAATTGTTTGTTTAAACTGTTGGCAAAATATTTATTTATTCAATTATCCCTTTAAAAATAAGCAGACAGTAACTCTAGATACTAAATAATGAGACGTGGAATTTATTGGCGTAAATTTACGCCAACTCGTTTAATTTTTTTTAAACGAGAGCTCACAGCACATGACCTATTCGGTTCAACACTGTTTCTGTTACTTTATAAACAGATTGTAATCCAACGATTTACGAGAAACGTGTCTGGCATAATTAGCGCGCTTTTTCTATAACAGATTGGGTAATAGGTGAAATATAAGAACTGTTGCATCCCATTGTTAGCTACAAATAAACGTCTATGTATAACTTTCTTTCTTTGTTCTTTTTTTCTTTGTTCTATCAAAAGAATTACTGTGTCACACTCATCGATGTTAAAATATTATGGTTAAGCAAAATCGCTATTATTATAAATTCGTCCTCTGTGATGGAATGGATTAAATATTAATCCCCTTGAAAGGTGAGACAGTCTCGAAATGAAGTATATGAACCATGGAAAGTAATTGCTAGTGATGATATCAGAAACTAGACGCCAAGGAAAGTATTAATATATTAAATTAATTAATTCCTATACTAAAATATGCAAATGAGTTCAAAATAAAGATATGCCAGTGATGGTTCCATTGTAGTCCTTCCCCTTTTCTCACAAGAGACGCATCTAATAGAAAAGTCGACATCTTTCAGCGACATGACAATATTATATATATGATTTTATGTAGTTTGCAAGCAATATGCAAATCGTTGAAAGCTCTCTTTCTATAAACAACGAACGTTCCAGAAAGAAAGCTCCCAATGGATGACTCAGCGGTTAGATTCCATGACATTACTTCATCGTGTAAAATGTGAGATAAAGGCGTCCACTAAAAACTTCATCACTATCTCTCCCTATTGACCATAAATAACGCACAGAACAGAACAACCCCTTAGAATATCTTCCACGCACACATATCGGTGTAATGCTTTAATGGGCTCTACAGTTTATTGTTGCACCATATAGCTATGTCAGATGGAATCTTGTTATTCTTGGCGGTCGGCAAAGAGACGGTTACAGTGAATCTCTCAACGACATAACTCCAAAAATTGCAAATCGCATGGACACAAACCTTTTTTGAGTGGCGGTCGGTCGCTGATTTCGCTGATCTTGTCCGAGATAGACAGCGCTGCCTGCTCGCTGATGTCGCAGGCGGCCGAGCTGGAGGCAGCCTCGGCCTGCGCGTCCGGAGACAGCTTATGGCATACTTCGAAGGCTTGACCCACCGTCCTCACTATCCTCATTGCTTGACTCTGCAACAACAACAGACAAAAAATATTATTAACTGCGATATATTAAGCTCTCAACAAAAACAAGAAAAAATGAAAAAAAATTATTACATTTTTACGCTGACCAATAAATTTTCTAGAGCGATTTGAATCATGCGAATCATGAATTGCATCACAATTTTTTTTATGGTTACTATTTTTGAAAATACTTCAAACATTACAACCAAAATATAAAGGTTCACTGCTTCGAGATTATTTTTTTAACGTGAATACCGCACAAGGGTCTCAACTCTGCGGATAACTCTGATAGGCCCCACGTATAAAGAATGTTTTTTATTTCTTCAATTTTTATTAATTCAAACTTAATTTTCAAACCTGCGCTGATAAAAAATCAGACATTTAAAGAGCGAATTGTTTGTGGTGTTTATTGTTTATATCATATATGTGGTCTAGCACAATAAAGTATTTAGTTTTAGTATTGTATTTAGAACTATTCGGGTAAGGGTAAAGAGTAGTTAACAAAATGTTTTGTTTAAAACACTATTTTAACCCTTTGAGGCACAAGATTTGAAGAGGCACAAGAATTGAAACAAAAAAAATGCTTGTGTTGCACAGAATTTCGAGAACTTCAAAAAGTACGTATGTACCATCTATTGGCCGATATCGTAAGCAGTTGGAGTGGGTGGGACATAATTTAAACCGCTGTGTTTCAGTGGTTTGAATTTTTCGAAGTGGTATAAATTACATCCCACCATGCAGCAAGAGATAAAAAAAGGTGGGTTATTTTTGATACCACTATGCTTCAAGGGGTTAATAAAAAACATCTACATTGATATCATTAAAAAACAACATTTTCTTCGTCAGGATATAATGCCCACTGAAAATAATGATATATAAGCGTATACAAAATAATAAGGGTAAGTAATTAAGAGGTACGACTGCGCCGCCTGTTTAATTTTAGATTTGTGGCCAAAATACCCACACAAACTATATGATATATATTTTTTAATTAAAGGTTCAGTAAATATCAGTATAGTAAATATATCTAGTGCGTATGAGAAGTATTTTATTTATTTTTGTTTTAATTATGATTTTTAGGCGATGAAAAAAAAATTTAGAGGCAACTTAGAAAATCATTTGCGGGTTTATTGTAAATAAAAATACAAAAACAAAAAATTAAAAAAAAAAACCTTTTTCGGATCGATATTTTAAATTATCTTCGGCAAATTTGTGTTCCAACGTAAATTGGCCGTTTTTAATTTAATTTAAAGTCCACCATAATGTTTATTTTAATTCTTTTCTTAAATTCATTTTATATTTCATTATATTTTCAGTGAGTGTGGTAAATTTTTTTTACATATCTGTTAGCCCACAAATAATTGTTGAAGGTGCCTCTAAAATAGTAAAAAACCAATTCCTTTAATGCCTATATTTCATAATGTAAAACGAAAATAAACAAATTACTTTTAATCCGTACTAGATATACAGTATCATTTTTGAGGAAAAAAAATTATCTTTAGCTGAGTATTTTGGCCTCAAATACAAATTTAAATTTTGTATGACACAAGCCACGCAGCCGTTCCTCTTAAGTATTAATATAAAAATAATTACAAAAAATATGCAAAATTATAAAAACAAAATAAATATTAGAAATTCGAAATTAAAACATAATCAAGGAATGACCAAGGTACCTACATAAAAAAATAATTATACAGAATATAGGTATTAATGTGAAAATAAATATTCATATTTTTTATAATTTCTAAAAGTTAAAATTTTTCTAATTCTCTAATAATAATAGCCTAGGTATGTAAATAAATTAATCCCGTATTTTTAAAAGAATTATTTGTTTCCGGAATGTGGTTTTCATATTAAGAATATTTTTTATTATTCAAACACCTTAGGTCATCTTTCAACTCTATAAATAAAAAATTTCGAAATATTATTTAAGTATTCTATATATTCCTGATGAAGACAGCATCATTTTCCAAACATGTTGATATCTGTGTATATTAATAAAGTGCTGAATACAAAGTAATTTTTAAATTAATTTAACAATAATGACGCCACAAAGTGAATACCAATCATTTGAAAAAAAAAATACTCTTTCTAATATAAAAAGTTATAGCAAAAAAAATGTAAAGCCCCGATTTGTATAAAATATTTTAAATAATTATTTTTACTTTTAATTTTTTATATATATTATATTATTATATTTTTCCATATTTTCCCCGCGTTGTATTAAAAACCAGCTAGGAAGAAAATATCCATTGAATGTAAATTTAATATTTACATTTTTTTGCATTTCGGCGTACTTTGATAAAGATTTGTTTGAGAGCGTATTAAAAGTTGTGAACTTCGAACATTGTTATAAGTTCCTATTATCATTATTTCGATTTTATTCAGATATTAATAAAATAACAATGTATTTTATAACAATAGACGGGAACAATATTAAAATTAGACCCCTACCTGATGCACACGGTTTTATTCGAAAACAGTTAAAATTATTAGATTTAATTTGTTGCATTCTACCAGAAATAAGTGCAGGAGTTGTGGCAGGTATATTCGGGATTTGGAGGACTCATTAATCCAAGATAAATTGTCGAGGAAACATTTGGAAAAGAGTATTTCCCCGAAATACGTTTAAGTCATAAATAATGTGTTGGCAATGGACCACGGAAACGATGTGAACCATGGTAAGGAATATTAATGTTCAGTTTGATCATTCCTTGCAGTTGGGGAATTCTGCCATCATTTTCTAGCAGAATTATTATGAGACTGTCAACAAGGGAACTTACTAGTGAGTTGACATACAATGTTTAATAGCATGCAGTGTAAATAGTATTTTGCGGATAATTATTGCGGAAATATTATTTTTAAGGCGATTTTACGACTAAATATTTAGTATGGTACGTCGGAGAGAAGGAGGAGGTAGAAGTAGTTTATAAGGATACGTGTTATTGTGTATTTTAATATGGACATATTTTAAACACTTTTTGTAATGGTAGTTACCTTCAACCAAAATTTTATAGTGGTTACCCACGCTACACCTTGGGTAACGGGAACACGTTTTTGTTTTTTTTTTAAACGTACAAAAGTGCTAATTTGAGGAATAAAGACAACAAAAAAAGTATTTGTTACGGTGATCTTGCACGTCATGATCATGATAATTAATATAATTAATTACTCCGTGTCGACATTTAATCCTCCGATACTGACAAAAAAAATCTCAAAATTTTTCAGGTCAATTTATCCAAGTAACTACATAGTAATAGTTATTTTCTCGGATGGAGTACATAGATTGGATGAAATAAAACATACATTGTCTTAGCCCGCACTTCTTGCTTCATATACATTCATGAATCGTCTCATATATTCTCGTCATAATTTACATCTGTGTAATTTTAAAATTTGTACCGCAGTGAGGGTTCCTTATAAGGTCCCTATATTTAAACAACACATCATATTTGTATTCCAAAATTACACCCCAAGTGCGTAATTAAATAATCACGTAATTAGTAATTTGTATAAATTAAAACAAGTAAGAACCAAATTTATTAATTTTATTAGAGACCTTAGCCGCCTGATGCCTCCTATATGGAATGTCCGGGCTTCACCTTCGTAGGCAAGTTCAGACCAAAACGAGGTGTTTGTTTGTATAGCCGAGCTAACGTCAACTGTAAGCGACTGTTGAGTCTGGAAAATTCCAGATTCAACGTAATGTGGATGCCCGTCATTCCTGCTAGAACGGTAAGATTTTACGCACGTGTATATTGTTCACCGAATCTCAGTAAATCAGACACATGCGAGCTATTTAAATATTTGAGCGAAACTATCGATGATCTCTTACCGCGCTACCCTTCAGCCGAGTTTGTTGTTCTAGGGAACTTCAATGTTCATAATGAAACGTGCTTGAAGTTTTCATGTTCAACAGACTTGGCTAGCCGACGGGCACAATTATTAGCCCTTTTCCGCGGATTGAAGCAACTAGTCCAGGAGCCTACAAGGATTCTTGATGATCAATCTGTTAGACCAATTTTTAACTACCAAGCCACATGGTTATGGGATTGATGTCACAGCGTCCTTGACCATTGCCTGGTGAAATCAATCTCCATTAACTTCATATCGCTAATCGAGACGCTGGAGAGAAAAGTGCGGTACTATAAGCCAGTAGGTTGGTTCGGTCTGCAGGCTCATTTTAATGCTTTTCCGTGATCAGCTGTCTATTTTCAGACTTCGATTTCTTCCAAATATGCTCAGGAAATAGGCGAAATCATCACATTTACGAAAATTGGCTTCATTCAATCTAATGCTAATTAAACTGGTGTAGGCTCAAACCCGTGGTTCAGTCGACAATACTCCGAAGTAGTTAGTAAAAACACGGCTTATCGAGCTTACAACACGTCTCGAATGTCGGAAAATCAACATCTAACAAATTGGAAAAGTAAAGCGAGAGAATCATTAATAGGTCGAAATTTGAACTCGACCATATCGATGATATATAGATCATCAAAAAGCTAGCTGCCTGCCCGAATTGCAGCAGAGCGGTCTGGTCGCTAGAAGGCTCCATAGGTCGCAATTTCTGCAAATCTAGTCTGCTGCCTTTTACCATACCCGACTGTTTACCAGCGAACACCACAACCGAAAAGGCCAACTTTTTAAGGAAACTGTTCGCGGAAAACTCGGCCCTGGGTGATCAAGATGACATCCCGCCGTCGGTTTCTCATTGCGGTTTCTATTTGAAAAAGCTGAGGATCCGGCATCGGGATGTACTCCGCCTCTTACGGGGCTCGATATCAATAAACCTAGTGGACCTGACGGAATACTTGCCCTGGGATTCCAGAGGTGTGCTGCAGAAATAGATCAAATTTTGACAAGCTCTTTAAAATTTCCCTGAAATGAGGCTCTGTGCCCTCTGGTCAAAAAAGTGGTCGTTCATTCTATACCTAAGAAAGGTGACCACTCCAATTCAACTAAGTACCGCCCCATAGTGATAACATCAGTTCTGTCCAAGGTGATGGAGCGTGTGATCAAAAACAAACCGTTAAACATACCTCGAGAAAAACAAAATTATTAATGACTGTCATTACGGATTCTGGCGGAACCGCTCGTGCGGTGTTCTTCTCGCGTATGCGATGCATGTTTGGGGGTGGAACGTCACGGTGAAACTCAAATGGTTTCACTGGACATTTCGAAGGCCTTTGACCTGGTTTGGTACCGAGGACTTGTTAACAAACTGCCGTCTTAGGGATTTCCCATATCCTTGTGTATAGATTGATTCAGACGGTTGCTGACGGTTTCATCTCTTCCACGCATTCAATAAATGTTCGGCATCCCAAAGGGATTGGTTATGTTGCCGACTTTGTTTTTATAGCATATCAATGACCTCCTGGCATGTGCACCAATTTGTTGTTACGCGGATGACAGTAGTCCATGACAGTTTTTTTTAATTTAACAAGCCCCCAAGGGGCATACAAACTCCAACGGCTCGAAGTACTTTGAGGCAGATAATGGACGGTGACCTGGAGAGGGTTTCCTCTTGTGGTAAGAATAACCTGATAGAATTTAATATTTCAATGACCCAATCATATCTGATTCCATGTAAACTGGATAGAAATGATAATCTATGCAGTCTCCCTTAGTGGAAGCAATCTTTCCAACAAGTTATCCATTGATATGCTTGGTCTAACCATAAGTGTCCATTTCAGGTATGGGGCTCCATCGAAGCCTGAGTAAAGTTAGGTTCTCAGAAGCTGGGTGTACTTTACAGAGCCCGCAGATACTTTAGTGGTATACACCTTCTGACCCTGTACAAATCGCAAGTGCGCCTCACTGTAAAATTTGGCAGCCACCTCTGGTCGGGAGCCTCAAAATATCTAAAAAAAACCCTTAACTGTGTGAAGAAATGGACAGTTCGTTTAATAGATTGACTTATCTTAACAAAAAGTGGACAGTAACCTTGTGTATTGATGGTAACAAATATGACGGTCTCCATGGTTGTAAAGCTCCTAGATATCTGGTGTACTTACTGTTACGGTGTTACTATTATATTTAAGTCTATCCTCATTGTAACCAACCTGTACTGCTGTTTTATGTATATATCTTTTAAATTTTTATTTCTTAATCTATTTAATACTTACAGATGCTTTGATTTTTCTGATATTTACGTAATAGTTATATTTTTGTAATATGAATGTTTTTATAATGTTGATATTTTCAAAAGTATTGATGTTTTTATAATATTGATATTTTTATAATATTGATACTTTTATAATATTAGTACTTTTATAATTTTGATATTTTTTATGATATTGACATTTTTATAATATTATTTAAATCGGTGTTATAAAATTGGACTCTAGTATCTCAATAACAAATCTGTAATGCTTTTACCATTATTTTTTGTCTTTAATTTTTTTTCTCAACTTATGTACAGCACAAGATGCATGCGCCTAAATATAATAATTTTGCCCCACATTTGTATGATGATTGTAATTTATTGTTGTATTATATTATATTTTTGAAATAAACTCCTGCTGACAAGCTACTTGCAGTGGCTTAGTGTGTATAAGTTCCCACTGTATATAATTAATATTATACAATAAAAAAAACGTATTGCAATCTTTGGAGCACAGACGTCAGGTGGGTAAGGAGTCCTTATTCTATCGGTATTTCAATGGAAGATGCTCTGAGGAACTAGCTTCATTGATCCATTCGGCACCGATGCACAGTCGGGAAATACGTCAAGTGCGCGCCCAATATGTTATACAGTTTGTTTTACGGTTGACATTTGTCACATGAGAACAGGTGGCTTCTACTTACACGTTCTTGTATTCAAAAGCTCGGCTGTGGAATGATTTGAACATGAAATATTTAAATATAACTAAACAGTACAATTGGTTATAACCAAACAGTACAATTGGTTATATTTTGGTTAACTACTGTAATCTAGAAAGTGGTATCCGAGAGCCCCTTCGCTGTAAATGATGTTGAGCGACGGGTGGGGATTTTAAGGGCTCCCAAGAAAAGAGAGAGAGAATCTATGTTCGAACTGGGAGTACGAAATTTCGAAAAAAGTAAATAATATTCTGACAGTTAAGAAATATTTAACCTCTTATAAAATGCAAATGCAGCATTCCTCGTAACTTGAAATTTTGGTGTTTGTTTGGAGTCGTTTGAGAAAAATCGCGAAGAATTACATTGCGCGAATTTTCAGTACGTCTGCCGGCCATGTTTCAGTTCTCACGTCATAAAAAATCAAAATGTGTGTTGAAAAAAAAAAACTCACAGCCGAGTCTGAAATAAATTTGATTTGAACATGTTGGCTTGTCAACAAATAATTATTTTTTGCATCCTGGATTTCGATGGATGGAAACGTATTTATCGGAGTTTAACAAGAAATGTATCATTGAAGTATGAAAAAAATTCCACTTGCACTAATTATACACAAAATTAATATTCAAAATGTGTTTTTCTTCTGGATTTATTATTAGATTAAGATGCTATCTTTTTATTCCGGTGTTTATTATTACGGGGCTTTGCTGTGCCGTGAATTTCTGTTTATCTTTATTTCATGTTCCCGTATTTTGCGGAACGATTGTTGCTTGGAAGACAGAGAGAAGCAAAAAGTAAATCAAATCGTCATGGAATCATTTATTTCAACTCTCCTTATTTGTTCTTAATATTGAAAAACTTGGAACAAGCAATAGATACGGCGGGATGTTATTTTTTAACGGTTAGCTGTTCTGATGTTTTAAAGCTTCATAGTTCATGATGGAAATGACGACATTACCCGAAAACGTTGCGTTGACCCGATTTCAGATAGAAAACTGTTTATTTACAAATAAATCATTCTCATACCATTTGAAAGTTTTTGGTGAAACAACTCTAAACTGGTAAAAACAATTTAACTTATCATTATGTAACATGAAGACCATTTTTTTTTTTAAATAATTTGTCTTGTCCTACAATTAATTAATTAAAAATAATATATAGTATATTTGCGCACGTTCCAGAGTGGAAGATACTCCTAGTATCGCCTTGGTGAAAGACCACTATTCAGAATTGACACGTTGCTTAAAATGGCTTTAGCCATGTTTGGTGGGCAGATATGAATAGCCAGGTATTTCTCCACCTTCCTCTCCCCCATTCCCTTCCCTCCCCCTACCTTCAGTGTCACAACATTTCCCGATTGGGGATGCCTTAATCTCACTGGCTCCAGATGGTTGGGAGCAGTTGGGACTCTTGTGCGGTATTTGGATAATAGTTAACACTAATTATTTACTTCTAGTTTCGACACTTCATTCACTAGCGTTATTAAAAAAATCTTAAATAATAACACCTTTTCCAAACATGTTTTCTTATTTTGACTATCACCCTCCAAATTACCAACCACTACCCCATCTAACAATATCTGATTTACTTACTGTATAACTTATGTACTTACCGATAATTTAAGTAAGTTTTAAGGACGTTTGGAATGACACGGAAGTGTTGTAACCGGTGTCAATTATTAAGTAACAAACCTACAAATGGGAATTATAGCTCTTCAAAAATTAATGTCCAGAAATAATTACTTTTACCAAAGAAATAGAAAAAAGGTATTTCGGTACATACCGAGAAAGTGCTTTGAGAATGCATAGAGCAAACGTGAATAGTTGAATGAGACAGGGACGCCCTAGGAAGACATAAAGACTCCTCCGGGAAAACGGCATTGGTTAGTTACTTTGTTAATTAGTCAGTTTAAGTTTATTTATTTCATAAATGTTTCGAAAAGAAAAATTGATATGTGTAGGTCTAAACATTAACTGTCATAATAATATTAAAACCCAGAAAAGAAATTATATGGGTAAGCGACAATCTAACGCGTGGTTATAAGCGAGAAGGATGAAGAGGCACATACCTCCAACTCATCGTCTCCAGAAACAGGCAGAGACTGGATGGACGCCACTCCATCACTCTTGTCCTCAGAGACGTCACTTAGAGCAGCGAACATCTCGATCTTCGCCTTCCTCAAGGAAACCGCAGGGGATTTGGTCGTTTCGACTATTTCTGGCTCCCTGAACGACAGTTTCTTCCTCGGTCTCTCCAGTGAATCAGAATTTAAGTGGTGAGATGAGTTTGCGCTCATTGAGGAATTAGTAATCGCGCTACTATGCACTGGAAACACTAGCCGAGGAAAGAGGCATATACTTTCAATAGCGGGCTTTCTTCCCTCTTCCGTGTGGGATTTACTAGGAGTCTCATGGTGGTGGTTGAAGAATCCAAACCTTTGTGTAGATGTTCCCGGAAAGCTGCTGGGGCTCTCCACTTGCTCTATGGAGTTTCGCCTATGGGATGAAGATATCATCGACACCGGCCTAGATGGCGCGATATCGATAGATATCTGTCTTTTAAACTTAGGCTTCGATCCATTATTGGACGAATCTTTATATTCACCGTTGATATTGGGAGATTCAGGTCCCTCGCCTTTTGATTTCGACTTCGGTTTCCTGAAATAACTGAGAGTGGAAGCTCTGCTTCTCTGTTTCGGGTTGTCTGGAGCTTTCTGGGGTATTTCTGCCGGGGCCCTGAACTTGGAACTGATTGATGACAGGCGATTCTTGGCGATACCGATGACGTCATTGGGCAGCTGCAGCAGAGTGTTGTCAGCCTTCCTACCGCAGCTGCTTTCCGCTCGGTTGGATTTTGACATTGCGAAGTGTTAACATTTTATAACATCCACATCAAAAACAAAACTCTTCACGGCCACATGATTCCAAATGATGTAGTATTTTTAATTCGAACTTGACGTTAAGTGTAATTTTTTCACATAGCCAAATATATTTCCGCTTAGACTTCAACTCATATTGTTTGAGAATCACTTTTTGAAAAAAGTTAAGAATGTCACATTTTTGTTTGCAATTTTATTTAATGTCCGTTGTACCGATCACTATAAATGCATAGAAAAGAATAATTCTAACTTGGCCAATAATCAAAATGTATTTATTTCCAATAATTATTACGTAGGCAATAATATTTTTTCGCATAAATAATAAGACGCTTTAAAGTTATAAGAACAATTAAAGGTGTACTTATTACATATGCACAGTAAACAAACGAATTTTAGTCATAATAAAACGTAAAAACAGCTCCGTGCTTTTTGAAACTCGCGCTTAATGGGAAGTGTATTACATTATTCATTCCGCGACCGACACAAACTCATAAGCAAGCACAACTGAGGCTGGAAACATTCGTAGCCAACTGAAATAAGTCAAAAGTGTTTCGTGGATTTCAGTCCTCCCCCCCCCCCCCCACTCCCAAACCCCTCTCCGATAGATTTGGGCGGCGCACGATGTCTAGAGATTTCGGCGGCGGAACGAAGAAGCTGGGACCATTGAGAAACCTGACCTTCCAAACAATACCTCCGTACTTCTGTTGACTGATTAGTGATTCTACTGGAATACAAACAAGTGAAAATTCGCACATCGATCATAATGGAAGAAAACTTTCCTCAAAAAGGAAATTTCCTTATATCGCATATATAAATGTATATTGCCTTTCCGGTCCCAATAGGAAAGTTCCCTATTTGATAAGAGAATATATTTTTTTCTGAAAACGTACATTTTCTGTTATATCCAGCTAAGTACATGGAGCATATAAAGGGCGAGACGTTGAATCACCATAACGCCTCCAACAATAGTATGAATAAGAGGAAATTCGATATGAGAATTCCGAGAAAAACGTTTGAGCTACAGTGGAAATATCTTCACAACCAATTTCCCTATTCAGAAATAGGTCAACTTCCACCATCCCATTATTTATTTATTTACTAAAGGGCTAACGTCCAATTTTCTACATACGTAACACAAAATTATAAGAACAAAGTATATTATAAGTATAGAGTGGTATATGAATTGAGCAGACAAAATATAAAATAAACATAAAAAATTCCCCCCGCCCCAGATCCCGGATCTGATTTCGAGAAGCACTGCTTAAAACCAGCTGTACTCCGGGTTCCGGACTGACCATTAATGCATTTCTCTCCAAAAGTAGGCGTAGAGGATGGAACGCAACATATTTATTTATGTGTTTTATTTATTCACGCCTAGAACGCTTTTACATGTTGATACATTTATCACATAGTTTTACAAGGGAGTACAATAATGTACACATAAAATAATAAATAAAGTGTAAAAGAAGTAAGTAGGTACAATATAACAGTATGCAGTTACAGCGTAATTATCACGATGAATAATAGTTTAACCTGTGGTTACATTATAATAGCAGGTTGTACAAAAGAGTATAAGAAGTAGTTTAGCGCATAATATAATAACATAAGTATAAAAGAAGTGAGAAGGTAGATACTATGTAAGTAGCTAGTTTCAGCGCAATAGGTGGGTAATAAAGGCAGTAGATTTATAATTACTATGACGTTGCAAAACATGAACAGTTTATAATATAAGGTCTTTTATTTTCTCAACCCTTTTTAGGTGCATGTTGTTGATGCTATATTGATACGTGATAGGATTTTTAATTCGAACAAAAGTTATAGTTTGACATTTTTCAATATTGAGAAACAGTTCATTACGAATGCACCGCTCTTGTAGCCTCTCAAGATTCAATTGCAATACGTAATAATTATATCATGGTAAAGGTACATTTCAAAGGTACATTTACTTTTTTATTTTTTTTTATTCTTAAAACGTATTATTTTTATATGGCAGAGGGAGTATTGCACTCACCGCTTTGTTCTGCTGAAATAAAACATTATTATTATTATTATTTATATGTATTTTTTTACTATTATCCCAAATTTATGAACCTGTTTTTCATTGAAACTGTCTACTTTAATACAAATTTTATTTATTCAGATAAATTTATGAACTAATGAACCCAAAATGGACAAAGCTATGTGTGAATGTAATAACCACATCTGCAAATCTAGACACTTCCGGACATTCCTCTCCTTCTCTTCGTTCAGTCACATAAAATCGTCAATTACCACCTGAGTAAGAATGCAATAAAACAATGTTCTGACTGGTCATAGGTGAATTTTTGTTGTTGTTTAAATCGAGTCTTTTTTAAAAAATTCTTTCATGATTTTAATAATTTTACAATTTAATATTTTAATCATTCATGTTATATCCTGTCTTCTTATTGTACTATAATATCTTGTCTTAATATATGTGGACATCTTCAATTACCACCTGAATAAGAACTCCGTAATATAATATTTTCCCTATACTTGCCATGAGCGATTTTTGGTTTTATATTGTTTGGTTATTTCAAATTTATTTTATTTTTATATCTTGTCTTATTTGGTTTAGTCATTAGGGAGAAATTCACAATTTCTTAAAATGTTTTTGATTTACTACTCAATAAACATGCAAAATGAAAAAAATAAATAATATTTACTGTCGATTTCCCGAAATGAATAGATAAATAATAAAATCAAAATGGGGATATCATAGTTCCACTTGTTCCGGGAATACGTAAAAATGCGGACTATCGTAATATCATACACGATCCAACGATAATTTAAAAAAAAATAATACTGTATACAAGAAAACTAAAGACATTATTTTTAATAAAAAACATCTTACCTTCTTCGTACATTGCCTCGGGTGTGCGCTCGATTATAAATTAATAGAAAATCGGGGTCATACTTCTGTTGAACATCATCACCACGTGTATTGATTAAAACTCGTTTATAAAGAATACAAAGATTCTCACCACGATAGCTATAAACACTAGCATCTTTTCGATAACTTTTTGACTACTGATTAATCACTAGTTTCTGAATAAAAGTAAATCAGAAACTACATAAAAAATATTCCGCAAGAAGTTTGAAAAGCTCCCAAAATATTCCAGTCCTCTGATAGTTAACTGTCACCTCACAATAGTATCGAAACTCAATGCATGTAAAGTAATGCAAACAAATATACTCTAAAGTAATAGTATCTGAGATATCACGTACATTACGAATTAGATTATTACATTGCACTAATTATTTGTTTTAATAAAATGATGATGGCAATCAAGAGTAACACATGAAATAATCAAAGATTTGGGATGCTAGGTAAATAATCTGATGAGAAATCGTAGTGATAATATATATCGTTACCGTAACTACGGTGACCATGTCATTGATATCCTCTAAATGTTCCAAAACATTATCCATCTTGATGGATTTTTAAACCGATTTTTTTTATGCAAATATGAGATTTATTTGAATTTTATTTTATTTTTAAGCCAAGCGCGTAAGCAATTATCCACCGATGCAATTCAACTGGCAACTGGCGGGGGAAGTTCTGCATCCGGGCTTATGTACCCTCTCGGTCCGCGGGGGAGGCTGTACTCCGCGCATCCACTTCATCCACCCCCTCCCCGACTCGAACCGACACCGCTGCATCCGCCCACTACAGTCACGCTGCAACCGGTGAGTATGGGTACCCCTCGAGTGACCCGGGAAACCCGACTGATTTAATGGTCTGCGTAGTTTCAACCCATCAAATGCACGTGTGACCCAGATAAAAGTTTTAATCGTTAATTTCTACTAAATTGCAGTTGATTAATGATCTATCCGAAAGTATGGTAAAATGTCCTAAGACACAACACTGAATGCAATCGAAAAGAGATCAATTATACGTATTTTCTATAAAGCCCGTACTACGAATGAGGAGATCTGAACGTATTGCAAAGTCAATGGACGCGCTATAAAAAAGATCAAGAAACCTATTCTAATATGGTTTGGACATGTCGAGAGGTTGGAAAGAGATCAGATTTTAAAGAGAATATAATATGGCGCGTAAGTTGATAAAATAATAAGTCAATGATTCCCCAAGAGAGCTAACATGACCGCCTTAGCATTGTCACAATTGACACGGTTGAGGTTTTTATCAATAGTATCGTCAATGACGTTTGTCAGTTAATATCGAATAAAATCTTCGTATTGAATAGTGAAGTCTTCTACTCCCTCGATAAAGTTGTCCATCGTTTAATAGTTCCATCTTTAAAGCTTAAACCGATTATAAAAATTATTCTAAAACTACCGATCACCAGAACGCTGTTCGGGCGAAATCATTAGGAAAATCTGTTTTTTGGATATTAGGCAACTTTACGCCAAAAACATACTAGCATACTTCCTTAACCACAGAACTCTATTTGGCAATGTCCAAACTACTCGCGATACTAGATCTAAAGGGCATAATCTCTTACTTATCCCTTTCGCTAAAACAACATTTGGCCAAAGAAATTTTAGATACTTTCCAATAATAATAATAAAAGCATTTACATGGAGCAGTTTTGTGTTATTTCACTACAAGTGCGCTTTGCTAAAAATAAACTTTAAAATAAAATAACTCCACTCGGTGGTATTCCTACAGTGCTCCTCTTACAGTCTATTTATACATTCTTAACATATGACATACATTCTCGCTTATTCTTAATATTACTCCTATAGGTGCATATTCATCTAATAAAATTACAAAATATTATACAGTATACATATGGCTATACAAAAATAACACATTCACAATAATACTGCAAAAATAGTTACATTTTAAGACAGGAGTCGGGTTATGTTCAGCAATAACTGATTTCACATAAAAAAAAATTAAAAATATATACGTAGAAAACCGAAATCAAACAACTACCAGAGGCTTGAGGAAATGGCTTTTTACAAAAAATTTAAGAGAAATTAAATTTTATAGACAGTAAGATTTTTTATATATGTTACATAATTGTATGATTTGAATTGCCTACCTCACTAAGTGAAACCTGTCCTGATTATGGAGAAAACTTATTTTTTGGGATAACGTATAAAGTTACGTGTAATAATAATAATAATAACAAAGCATTTATATAGCGTAGTTTTGTGTTGTTTCACTTCAAGTGCGCTTTACTATAAATAAACTTAAAAATGATTAAATAACTCCATTCAGTGGTATCCTATAGTGCTACTTTTACATTCTATTTATACATTCTTATCATATTACATACATTCCTGCTTATTCTTAATACTACTCCTACAGTACTCCTTAGGTGCATATTCATTAAAAAAATACAAAATATTATACAGTATATATATGGCTATACAAAAATAACACATTTACAATATTATTACAAAAATAGTAACATTTTAAGACAGGAGTCGGGTTATGTTCAGCAATAACGGACTTCACATAAAATTTAAAAATATATATATATACGCAGGAAACCGAAACCAAACAACTACCAGAGGCTTAAGGAAATGACTTTTTATAATAAATTGAAGAGAAAGTAAAATTTATAGACAGTAAGATTTTTTAAATAATTTTGTTTTTAAAGCCCGTTAAATTCAGTCATTTCTAGATATTAGTAAGAGCCGGGGGAAGTTTATTCCAAATGAGAGGGCCATTTACACGAAAAGAGCGATCATAGTAGACGCCTCGATTTGAAATTTTGATCTCCGGCGACATTATAATTTTTTTATTAACATACAAAATTAATAAATCAGTACGTATTTGACAGTTAAAGTTGAGGTGGGGGGTCGCGAAGTTACTGGGCTTATTGACCGGTAATGACATCTGAATATTTTTTTTGTTAAATGACTGCGACTTGGGTATCGGAGGTTCCAGCTGAGGATGTAGCTGTCATAGTTTGCACGCCGTCCTTCTGGTTGGGAGGAGTTGTTTTCGTTTTCTCTTCACCCCTCTTGTCAGAATGGGGTTCGGTACAGTTGGACCCTTTGATCTGAGAGCGGGTAATTCTGCTGGAAGGTATAATTTTAGCTGATGCGGTGGCACACTTGCAATCATTTTATCACGGACGGTGTTGGCGCGGGTGGCGCGGACGGCGGGCACGTAATGCATACAGCGCCTACAGCGGTGAGTTTCATGTTGGACCGTGGGGTCACTGTGTTTGGGCAGCGGGTGCACCATCGGTTGCTCTGGGCGGGCCCTTTGTGCAATTGGGAATTTAGGTAATTCCGAAGTACTGACACTTAGTGCACGGTTATTAGAAACCGAATGAACACTTTTTTCTTAACAAATTACACGCCGTAATACGTCTTTGATTAAAATAGTTTGTTCGGTGATAATGTTCATCAGATCACGGAGCGTAGGTTCTGTCATTCTAGATTCTTTGGTCGCAAATGACTGATGAAAATATTTAAAAATTGGCACGAAACAAAGACTTCCGTACAATAAGCAATTAGAATTGATAATGGAGAATATTACAATTATTAATGGAAGTTGTCATTTTTAAATCTTATCGTCATCGGCAAACAGGAGTATCATTATTCATTTAAATATTATTACAATATCATTGATAAATATTAAAAATAATATAGGTCCTATCTGAGAATCCCAAGGAACTCCACTGGAAGCCTCAAATTGCTTCGAAATGTAATTTTAAAATTTTACTGATATTTTTCTACCAGATATACATAGAGCATTTAGTTTTTATTTTTTATTTTTATTAAAACTTTATGTGATATCTTGTTAAATGCCTAGCTAAAGTCTGTGTACACCGTATCTGTTTGGGAACGTTTATTCAATGTTTCATTTAATTGATGATAATATCAGAAACTTGATAATATTGGTCTCTCCGAGATAAATTCGGGTTGAAGTGTATTAACTTTTATTACTAACTAATTTATAACTAGCAGTTAGTGAGTGCGTTCCAACTATATATCTACCAATATTATGCCAAAAGACGACGTTTTAAATTTTGGGGTTATTTAAACAAAATTTAAATACGAGTACATTTAAGTTGTTGCATTTTACGGGGGTGTAACGGGTTGCACTGGTTACAGGGCTTGCACGGGCTCGAAGCTGTGTCGGTAGTGGGTGGATGGCGGGTAGTTGTTGCTGGGCAACGCATGAGGGAGTGAGGAGGGTGTTTTGTTAGAGCTAGAAAGGGCTATCTTTTTTCTCTCCCTCTCTGGTGGTTCCGAGAATGCGCGGGTTTGAGAGAAGGAGCACGTAGCTCCGAGGTAGAAATATGTTTGTAATGCATAACCTATATTCGTTTTGTTGATATTATTTGGTTTGGAAATATATTTCCATGTTTTGGAGATATGATTTATTTGAAATATGTATGTATTTATTTGAATTACAAAGTAAATGCGTGGGTTTTATTGAAATTCGTGTGCTTCATTTTATATTAGGTTTCCGAAATGTTATGCATGTTAGGGTTAAACGAAAAAGAAAAAAAAAGAAATAGGGATTATAATAACATGAATGATTATTTACTACAATAACTTTCAGCTGTTAGCAACAATATTATGTACAGAGGATCTAATAAAACAAAATATGGAGTAAAATCTTGTGAATAAGGCACAATATAATCGATTGCTTAACGAAACTAAATGTGCAAGTGAATGTGAAATGTCTCAAAGTAGGACGCTCAAACTTTGATATTTAAAGCATTATCTCATTGCTGTGATGGGTCTCTGTAATAAGTATAATTATTTAATGTACCAGTGCGGTGTGCCTATATACGGGTAAATAAATGTTAGTTATGTATTGCAATTATTAATTAGATATTTTAAATATTATTTGTGTATTGCAAATGTTAATTATGTATTTTAAATATTATTTGTGTATTGCAAATGTTAATTATGTATTTTAAATATTATTTGTGTATTGCAAATGTTAATTATGTATTGTAGCTGTTAATCAAATATTTAAATACGAGGAAAGTAGAAAGTTACATCGAAGAAAAGTAATGAACAATTAAAATTAAAATTATTTGAATACATTTAAAAGACTTAATACATGGCCTATTTCTAATTTTTTATTTATGTGCGTATGGTGTTTGTGCTGTGTGTCTGACATTACAGTCTACGTTTTTCGAGAGATGCGTGTAGTTCTTTTTGCTCTATCATTATGAATTTCGTTTTCCGTCTGTCGTATTTAATTCTTTGTAGGTTTTCCATTGTGTTGTTATATTGTTGATAGGTGACATTAATTTGTTATTAAATAGCAGTGGCGGTTTTCCCTATATAGCGTTTGTGCAGTGAACTTCCATTTAAAATTAAAACAAAACAATTTTTTTTTTGTATTTCTTGGGCATTAACTATCTTACAATTTCTAGGCATTTTGTTTGAAAAGATTTATTCACAATGTACTTTTGTTACTTGCATTTATTATTTCGCTACCGGTTTCGACACATCCTAGTTAGTTTTAAGAAGCCAGTGAATGACACGGATATTCACGTAACAAAAGTACATAGTGAATAAAAATTTTCAAACAAAAAACAAAACTAACTTGCATTATGTTTTTATCGCATTTTAAACAGCGCATCATTCAAATTCCGTGCTAAAAATCCACCCGTTCGCCGATGTCCAAGAGCGAGACCAAAATGAATACCATGCGTGCGCTATAAATCCCGCATATATAACACTTTCAGAAATCCTAAGAAATAGTTCGTACAAAACAAATTACAGCGCGACACGTCCGGAATTGCGACCTTGGGAATCTATAAGCAGCCCGGGTTCGCAGCGGCTATGGGATTTGTTAATCCCAAATTTGTACGTAGATGATAGTATTTGGAAGAGTAAATAATTTCTTTTTCTGTGATTATAGTGTTTTAAGTTGTTATTAAATTAACGCCTAAATTAAATTAGGCCATGAATCGCTACCGGTAATTACGTTACTTATTTTAATCTACTGCCAATGGTTAAAATACCACACACCGCTCTTTTCGTGTAAATGGCCCTCTAATTTGGAATAAACTTCCCCCAGCTCTTACTAATATCCAGAAATTGACTGAATTTAAACGGGCTTTAAAAACAAACTTATTTAAAAAATCCTACTGTCTATAAATTTTAATTTCTCTTCAATTTATTATAAAAAGTCATTTCCTTAAGCCTCTGGTAGTTGTTTGGTTTCGGTTTCCTGCGTATATATATTTTTTTTAAATTTTATGTGAAGTCCGTTATTGCTGAACATAACCCGACTCCTGTCTTAAAATGTTACTATTTTTGTAGTAATATTGTAAATGTGTTATTTTTGTATAGCCATATGTATACTGAATAATATTTTGTATTTTTTTATGAATATGCACCTAAGGAGTACTGTAGGAGTAGTATTAAGAATAAGCAGGAATGTATGTAATATGATAAGAATGTATAAATAGAATGTAAAAGTAGCACTATAGGATACCACTGAGTGGAGTTATTTAATCATTTTAAGTTTATTTATAGTAAAGCGCACTTGAAGTGAAACAACACAAAACTGCGCTATATAAATGCTTTGTTATTATTATTATTATTACACGTAACTTTATACATTATCCCAAAAAATAAGTTTTCTCCATAATCAGGACAGGTTTCAGTTAGTGAGGTAGGCAATACAAATTAAACAATTATGTAACATATATTGTACTTATATTTAAACATGCCGTATTGTATGAAACTTTATAAAGTTTTTTCAATAAACCTCGATTTATCGACACTGAAACTGAAAAAATCTTATTGTATGTATGACGTTTTGAAAATATTTCAATTATGTCGATCCCTTTGTATGGGGAAAAAACAGTAATCGTCCTTGTGAAATAGTGATATCCATACAGAAACATATTTTTTGTCAATTTCAAACAATTTTTTTTTTCATTTTCGATAAAATCAGAGGTAAAGTCATCTCACACCACTGCCCGAAGTGTTTTGTTAGTGTATTCGTAAAATGCGCTTTCCATGTGATGGTTTTGCTTTTTTTTTAGTAGGATAGAAGGCTTTGTGGTGGTAATGGTTGATGTATTTGTTAGTCTGTTAGCGCGTGTTTGAGTTAGTTATATAATACCTACAGATTACTGGTAAACTCATAGATGTTAGTTACGTTTCCTTGTAGTATGACAGAATAAAATATTTTCGGTTGTATTTGTTATGTACCCACGTTAGGTTTTCCTGTATGTTTGAGGTAGTTATAACATATACGTGATTAGAAGATTGTGTTGGTAACAGTTTTCCGTGTATTTGAGATATTTTAAAGTGTAAGTGTTTGAAGGTTGTATTTGTGGTGTATGTGCCTACGTTCTGCTATCCAGTATGTTCGTGAGCTGTATTATTTTGTTATGTAGGTTTGGGTTTCTTTTTAGTTGGATTGTTGGAGTTTTTTTTATTAGCAGTAACTGTTTTAAACAAGAAATTAGTTGATAGGTATTACATAGTCATTATCGTTTCCCGTCAGTAGAAAATATTTTTACAGTAGAATCTACATGTTGTTTTTTCAGCAGGAAGAATGCGAGTTGTTGTAACGATAGTAGTTTACAATGATATTAAATTCTCGTTACGTGATAGTGTTAGTTTTAAGTATTTACGGATGGTTCGGGTTAGGTTGGGTTAGGTTAGGTTAGGTTAGGTTAGAATATGTTCGGTTAGGTTAGGGTAGACTAGATATTTTATAAAATTGGCTGTAGCACTTCTTGTTTCTATAAAGTTTATTTATTTGTTTTGAATTTATTAGGACTGAACGCGGTTGGCGCAAACAAAAAGTTGTCCAAGGAAGCGAAGCTAGCAGTCCACAATGGAGTGCTGATACCAACCTTGATGTATGGCAGTGAGGCATGGAACTGGCAGAGGAAGGATGAAAGTAGACTGAATGCTATAGAAATGAGATCTCTGAGACGAATGTGTGGTAAAACCATGTATGATCGAGTGAAAAATGTTGAGATTCGTAAAGAATGCAAGGCTGATGTAAGCGTAGTGCGCAAGATTAAGAAAGAGACGCTTAGATGGTTTGGGCATGTAGAGCGAATTAATGAAGAAAGGAGTGTAAGGAGAATATATGACGTGAATGTGAATGGAAGAAGAGGCCGGGGACGCCCGAGGAAGACATGGCACGATCAAGTGAATCAAATACTCGAGTCGGGCCATGTCAGAAATCGGAATAACAGAAGAGGATGTATGAGGCGTTGTATGAATGTGAATGAAGCAAGAAGTGTATGCCAAGATCGAGTTGTTTGGCGGTCCGTCCTCTCTGCCTACCCCTGCGGGGAAACGGCGTGATGGTTAGTTAGTTAGTTAGAATTTATTTTGAACATTACAGAGTATTTATCATACAGTATCGTATAGTTTTACATTAAGGATATGAATGTAGGAAATGTTGTTATTTGTGTTATGTTGAGGGTTTACCATAGTTTTACGGTGTACTTCTTGGAGGATTCATTTCCTGTGAAATTATTAACTATTGGGCTTTGTAATTCGCAATTTTAGTTCCAAAATCCATTAACAACAAGTGTATTGGAGTCGAGCTGAATTGTCTGGGTACCGTATGAAGCATCCAACATTAAATTCTATAATTTTTCATTTTGCGCAGTATCTTTATTTATGTCAATCTCATTTTATTCTAGGTATGACAAACAGCCATTCCCTATTAATTGTTTTTGTGTTTAATTCGTAGAACTTAAAATTAATTAATTAATTGCATTTAATGTTAAACAAAATGTTATTATTAAGTGGTGCAAGTATTTTAGTTTTTATTATTGTGACAGCTATTTCGGCATTCAAGGCCACTTTCGTAGGCTTTCGTATATGATTTTATTTACTCCAATCCATTTCAATGTGGTTTTATTGACTTATAGATCCTTCCTATGTGACTTCCTAAAAACGTATTTTCGAAAGTTTTGTAGAAATACTGCTACATGGTTGTGTTATTCGATATACAATATATTTGCCGATGATCTTAAAATTTACAGGACAACCAGAGCTGATAATGATCGCGCTGTTTTGCAGATGAACCTCAACAAACTATTTGCGTGGCTTTCTGATAATCATTTGCAACTCAATTTTTTTATTTACATCAATACCCCCCAACTGCTCCCAACCGTCTGGAGCAAGTGCGACTATTGCATCCCCAATTAGGAAATGTTGTGAGGCTGAAAGTATTGGGGGAAAGAAGGGGAAGAGGAAGGTGGGGGAATACCTGGCTATTCAGATATGGTCACCAAACACGGCTAAAAGCCATTTCAGGCAACATTTCAATTCTGAATGGTGATCTTCCACCAGGGTGGTACTGAGAGTATCATCCACTCTGGAACGTGCGCATATATACCATATATTATTTTTAAATCAATTAATTGTGAAACAGCACAAATTAATTAAATAAAATTTACTTACGCATGTCGATATTCGAACCCACGACCTTCGGATTCGTAGCCGAGAGCCTTACCCCTCGACCACAGAGGCCGTCAAATATTGGTAAATGCCAGATTATTAGTTCGGCAAATCTTAGTGTCTTATTCCGCGAGACTACAGTTCGACTATCACAATGAAATAACATGTAATGGGATGAGATTTCCCTGTTTCATTTTGAGATTGGGGGAAAAATTTAAATGCGTCAACGTTAAAACATTTGTTTTGCTCGTTAGAACGAAGCAGATTAGAATACAATTCAACCGTATGGTCACCTTATCACAAAGTCTATTCTGGATCGTTAGAAAGGTATATAATTAATTCTTTCGATGCATAAATTTTAAAATTTGAATTTCGATCGAATTTATTAACTGCGAAACTTGACTTATCGAGGTGATTCGAAACGCACCATTTTCGTACAATCTGTTTGCATAAGTTTCTTGTAAGCAATTCTGAAAAATTCTGCTAATATTTAGCTTCCCGCATTGTTGTGTTACTATATATTTTTTATCCTGTAATTATATAAACGAAAGAATTTATTTTTAATGCAATGTATGGAGATGTTAGTGAATAGCATAGCGGAAATACACACACTTGCATCCTCACAGCCCCTATACGTATCTAAGAATGAGACACACTGCGATTCTACTGTGTGAGGAAGCAGTTCGACTATATTATTATAAACCTGCCGATTCAAGAACGGAATACTATTACGCAGACGTCCGCGAGTGAAGGAGTGCACTATACGAACTGCGTATGGTTTGACATTTTGTTACTTCGAATTACCGAATAGACTCGAAACGCACAAAATCGGCTTTCTCATTTTTATGAGCTCGTATTTGAACTAACTACCTAACTTACCATCACGCGGTTTTTTCCGCTGGGTTAGGCAGGGGGGATGAACTCGGCCTTGGCGCACACTCCTTTCTTCATTCAAATTCATACATCGTCTCACGCATACTCTTCTATTATTCCTCAGTACAAGTACTCCTAGTGACGTGTTCACGAAACACTATAATATTACGTATAAAAAATGTGTAGTACACATCACCCTTACTTGAAACATAATCTATAACATACATTATGCATAATCTATATATATATTATAAAATATTATAATAATTGACTGTATTACAAAGAAAATAAAATAAAATAATTTCCGGCTGTCGACTATCCGGTTGTGCCATAACTTCTTCACTGTCGCGTCATATATTCTCCGGACACTTCTTTCTCCATTTGTCCGCTCTACATGCCAAAACTATCTAAGCGTCCCTTTCTTTATCTTGTTCATTACATATACTAACATTACCCTTCCATCATTTCATGATGTATTTGACATTTTGCAACATGATGATACACGGTAAATGTTTTACCAATGGAAAATAGAAACAAAGAGAGAGATGGCATGGAAGCATGCCGACAGTCGTCGAGCTACGACCAAACTACGGATTATCAAACATACTTACCTGGTTAATTAAATTTAAATGTTTTGGGCTGAGATGATGTGACTTTGCACGCACAGGACACATATATACATATATTAGAAAACACTGCACATTGCATGACATTGAAGTTACTCTTTAAATCCTATTTGTCATTGATATTATATTTATTAGAAGGTTATTGTGCAAAAGCACAGTAGGTGCTTATTTTTAACATGATTTTATTTGAGATTTTTGATAATAATTATTTACATTTACAAATATTTAAATTATTTGTTTATTAGGTAACTGAACCATCCATGGATATGACTGTCCGAGGAGATGAGTTTTGCTCTGAATTCTGTCGAGTCTGTAATCAATCTTAGATCGTATGGCAGTTTATTCCTGGCTTTAGGGCCTTACACGCTGAAAGTTCGCTCACCAAACTTAGTATCTGGTGTGCGCTTTAGTTCTTTCAGCCTTCCGATGGCTGATGCTGTCGCTGATCTAAGAGTTGTCTCGCGTGAATTGGAATTTTCTGGGATGCAGAGTTCCGATAGGTAAGCCGGGGCCATCCCGTTAATTGATTTAAATACCATCCAGCAAAGCTTGAACCGGATTATTTCAGGACATTTAAGCCAGTAAAGATTTTTTTAGATGCTCTGAAATGTGGGAGTATTTAGATACGCCTGTAATTAGTCTTACCGCAGTATTAAAAACGGATTTTAATTTGTTAATTTGATAGTTGGGGAGACTTGTATATATTCTATTGCAATACTCTAGACGTGAAAATATATTTAAAAAAAATCCTTTCATATTCCCCAAAAAAAATGTTTGTAAGGATTATTTTTTACTTGCCGCTACGTCGCTTAGACACTCTCGGGTAATCGGGGTAAAAAAAAGGGGTGGCGGAGTGCTACAATGGGTGCTGTGAAAAACCACCAGAGGGCGCGGCAAGGACTATAAGGTAGGACTAAATGAATTTAATTTACAAAGAATGGTGATTTCTTTGAAAACACCATTCAAATTCAATTATGTATTAATGTGCATAAATTTGGATATTTCAACATTGTGAACTCAGTTTTTATAATAATAATGATAATACTACCCGGATGATTTGTATGCCAACGTTATTGCAAAAAATCTCTTTAAGGCGCTGTATACATATATGTTTATATCGACGCTGGAAAGGAAAAAAGATAGGAGAGCTATCGGAAATGTAAACAAACCAAATGTCTGAAAAGGTTTATCCGATTTTGTTTCCGCTTAAAGATTATAAATACGTACATAAAATGTAATCAAACATCATGTGTAAATACTTATTTATATTCATAATTCCTAAGATAAGTTGCTTTAGTCAAAGTACCTTAAAATGAGTGCAGGAAAAATGACTAATGCGCAGGTTGATGTTATGTTCACGTGTGGAAACTTGCTAAACACGTTTATTTTTATGCATCATCGACCGATTTCGACTGAACTCAACCTTCATCGGGAACTGTTTAAACAAAAAAGATAAACTGTTTATATGTGTACGTTCAAAAATGTAACTACCGAAAAAGAACGTTCATCATAACACAACAGAGAATCGACGGTATGGATGTTATGGATGGCTTTCTAACCGAGGAAATTGACAAATTAATGGAATTTCCACTGTATACTTGCGAAGATTCGTTGAAGAGATGATGTTTAAAATAATTATTACCGCTAAAACCGATTTATTAGTTTAGATAGAACATATTTAAAATTATCTTCTTTTATTAATTGATAAACTAAAGTTCTTAAAAACTTAAGACAAGATTTTTGTGCATAGCGCAAAGGGTAACAATTATTATTTTTATAAACAATAATTATTAATCTAAAAGCTCAACGGTAGAGCATCTAACCGGACATTAGAAGGGTGCGGGTTCGAGTCCTGCCGGCGACATTTATCTTTGCTCGGAAGGTTTTTTCAATTTGGATGAGTGTTTTAGATTAATAATTATTGTTTATAAAAATAATAATTGTTATCTTCTTTTGATTATTAATTTAATTTAGTAACAAAATTACGAAAATATTTATGCCGTTTTTCACTACATGCGTTTCTTGGGGAGTTTTTCCACCGTTGAAATAAATAATCTCGTTTTTTAATATGTGATTTAATATCTTCGGTCGTCCATTCTTTTATAATTCAAGCTATTGTGTTGGGTTTAACCCCTATACATAATTTACTATATTCATATAATTCGTTAAGCTTTTAATTTAATTAATAAATTTTTGCAATTGTTTGTACGAAGGAAAGCATTCCAGTTATGATTTCAAATTGAAAAATCTATTCGTTTTTGAGATAAAATTGAGGCTTTCGGCCCTTTATTTATAGATCTTTTATTAGTTTTATAGTATGGAATGTTCACACATGTTGCAAAGTAAAAATGTAAAAATCTGACAGAATAGAGAATTTGAAATATTTTCTGACTATATCGGTTTTACCGGTAAATAATTATTTTAAATACCGTCCAAAATAGAAATGGGTGGGAGTAAAAAAAATCATATAAGTCGTTGCAATGTGAATTAACCACATTTTGAAAATGGTCTTGAATGCCGAAACAGCTATCGTCACAATAATAAAAACTAAAATACTTGCATAATACTTAATAATAAATTTTAAAAATTTAATTCACATTAAATTTCGAAAAAATTAAATGGAGTTCTTCAAATTAACACCTCGACTCCGGTGATGGGTCTGATTTGACCCAGTGTTTTTTAAATAAAAGATTTTGCCGCAAATATTTCGTTTAGGCTAATTTCCTCTTGTCTATTCTTTTATCAAATATTTACCCACATCTCGACTCAAAAATGATTAAAATCGGACACGTTTTAAATAAGTTATTAGAATAATTGTTTATAAAAACACGCAAAAACTCTATCTCTTCTCATTTGAATTTGAGCAGCCGACGAAACAGTATATCTCTCGCTCTATCCTTCCGTCTTTGTCCCTCGCAGTCCTTAACACGCAGATGTTGTCAACCATTCGGGCACATTTCTAGTATGGTGATTATATTTTTATAACTTTGTTTTAATTTTTTTTTATTTCGTACCATACTAACGCAATGGCAAGGCAACATTATTTAGCTGATAATGAGATTGAAAAGCTACTTAACAGTGAGATCAGTGATGATGGCGACTTGGAATTCGAAGCATTGGATCCAGAATTTGAAAGTGATCCGGAAGACATATTACTAGAGGAAATATCTGAAAGTGAAAATGGAAGTGATAATGCAGTTAGTGTAGGAAATCTGAGTTAATCCGTTGCAGATCAACTTGTTAAATTCCGGATTCCTTTAATTTTTTAATGAAAATTGTTCATTTAAATTTGTTTTGTTGAAAAATAAAAGTTTTAGTATTTTTAACTAAAATGTATGTCATTCAATGGTTTTAATTGTGACAAATAAATGTGTGAGAAAATTAAATACTCAAACAAGAACGCCATTATATAATATTTTCTAATATTTGCATAAGCAATCATCATATAATATGGCTATAAATTTATAATTTCTTCAAATGCTTTGTAATTTTGTGGCATCATTATTAATTATATAAATTGAAAATACACTTTGTATATACCACTTTACTTAAAATATATAAATATTTATGTTTCGATAGCAATGCTATCATCTTCAGGAATAAATGAATACTAAAAATAATTTCAAGTATAGAAAAATGATATAAAATTTAAAACAATAATTTAAGAATATACAAAATATGAGCATAAACAAAAATGAATTAAAGTAGGTAAGTAACAGATTAAAAATGTTAATGACAAAATAATTATGAAACATTGAATAATACATTTAAATTAGAAATATAAATAAAAATTATCATTATTAATATTAATATGAAAATAAATTTAAGAGATAGCTATTTTAAAAAAATATTTGATTATTTATTAAATTTAATTCGCTATTAACACTTTTCTTATTTCTAAAATTTCAAATTTATCTAATTGTAAACCAGTTGTATTTGTATGTAAAACTTTTAAACCTTTATTTATATCAAACGAATGATTGGTTTCTAAAATATGATTTGCAAATTCAGAATAGTTGTTATTATTTAAACATCTTAGGTGTTCCTTAACCCTAATACTGAAATTTCTACAAGTCTTTCCGATATAAAAATAGTTGCAATCATTACAAATCAATTTATATACTCCCGATTTATTCAAAATATTATCTTTATATTTGTTATTTAAAATGTATTTTTTTAATTTATTATTGGTATAAAAAGCTGGTTGGATAGTATTTGGCAAGTTTTTAATTATTAAATTTGCGGTATTGTTATTTAAAAATAATATTTTTCTCCATTGTTTATTAACATCAGTTATTTGTGGATATACATAAGATTTAATAAATTTTTTCTTAAGCTTTTTGTTTAACATATTGTTTATTAATTTAGTACTATAACCATTATTTATTGCAATCTGTTTAATTATATTTAATTCTTTGTTAAAATTATTATTTGATAATGGTATATTAACTAATCTAATAAGCATAGAATGAAAAGCTGATAATTTTTGAGAAAATGGATGATTAGAAGTATTATGTATAACAATATCTGTATAAGTATCTTTACGATATATATTAAATTCAAATTTATTATTAACAATAGAAATATTTAAGTCTAAGAAGTTTATGTTAAAATTTTGTCCAATTTCTATGGTGAATTTAATTTTTTTATGGATTTTATTTAGAAAATTTAGGAAAATATTTAGTTGTCTTTCATTCCCAGTCCAAATACAAAACACGTCATCTACATATCTTTTCCAAAAATAAACATATTTTAATAATAAAGCGCAACTATTAAATTTTTTTTTCTCTAAATTGTCTAAAAATATATCAGCTAATAAAGGACTAATACTAGACCCCATTGATAAACCATCTTTTTGTTTAAAAATAATATTATCAAATTGAAAATAGTTTTGTTTTAAAATAACATTAAATAAATTATATAAATCTTTTGATAATGTCTTAGGAATATTTGATGAATTGAGTAATTTATTTATAATAATTTTGCTTTCATCAAGTGGAACACTCGGAAATAAATTAACAACGTCAAAAGATACTAAAATGCATTGTTAGGGATATCCAAAGATTTTAACTGATCAACCAATTCTAGAGAATTTTTTATTGTATATTTAGGTTTGAAAATATTACTATCCAAAAATATTTTGTTAATTGTAGATGCTAATTTATAACTAGGGGCATTACAATTAGAAACTACCGGTCTAAATTTAATAAAAATTATAAATTTAATTTATTTTCTTTTTACACATCTTTCTATTAGAGGTACAGCCACAAGGAAGAATTAAATAAGTGATTTTATTTCTGGTATTTTAAATCATACATGATATACTTGTAAATGCACACCATCGATTTCCCGAAAATGTTAATAAATATGTAAGCAGAAATGTTCGCTTCCACTGACTTCCTGGGGCGAGTCCTTACCCCCTCCCGCACTGCTCTCCTCATTCCGCTGACCGTCGGCAGCGGTTGTCTCCAGACGCTACCGATTTAGTTGTTGTTTTGCTCTCGCGTGGTATGCCCGCGCTGCTGCATATCGAAGAACCGCAACATTTACGGAATACTAATTTCTAAAATATCTATCTTTATACAAGAAACACAAGGGATATGTTATGAGTTTATGAGGAATTACATAGCAAAACTTAAAATGGAATTTGCGCGTCAATATTTGAATCGGAAAATCCAAATACATGCACAGAAAATTTCGAAACCACTTTCCAAAACCATGTAAATTTATCTACAATAGAAAGTGCTTCTAAAGCTTAACATAGACCATTTATAACCCATGGAATAGTAATATCAATCAGAAATATAGAAAAATACTATCACTAATCTAAAAAATTCCCGAATGACCAAAAACTCGTTACTTTTTACAAGAAATACCGAAATAAACTTGCACTTTTAATTAGACTGACAAAAGAAAAGTATTTTCGTGATAAAATGAAAGATGCCTGTCAAGAAAGCAAAATGTTCTGGAAAATCATCAATACAATGACAACAAAACTACAAAACAAAAATTACGAGAGAAAAAAATTCCTATCAGGGAATCACTAATGACATCGAATCAGGTCACAACTCTTTGTGGTAATGTATTTAATGATTATTTTGCAAACGAATATAAACAAATATATGGAAAATACTATAATAACTTTATGAACAGTTTTCGCGGACTCCGCGTAAACTGTTCATTTTACAAGTAATTTTAATGACATATTTTTATCTCATGTCGAAATACATATACAGTTAAATGTTATCCTTTTATTTCAGAGGTATAAATCAATCCATGTCACTTAATTCAAATTTACCAATATAACCCAAAATTGATTTATTGAATCTCCATCGAAGTATGCCAATGTGTTAGCAAATCCCTACTATTCCAAATGAAAATATTTGCACATCAATGTAAATGCGAATTGCTCGTTATTACCGAATTACCGTTGCTCAAACTGCCTAGATTTTTTTCCCTTTTTCCATTAACTCTCTTCCTTTTTCCCTTAAAAAATCCTCAGATCTAAGGACTCCCAGAAAAGATCCTTACACAGAATTTTTGTTTTAGTTTATTTTCTTTCGTCGAAAGAAACGGATTTTTTAATATGTGGATAATGGATTTAAAAAAA
Source organism: Halesus radiatus (assembly GCA_022606495.2). Taxonomy (NCBI): domain Eukaryota; kingdom Metazoa; phylum Arthropoda; class Insecta; order Trichoptera; family Limnephilidae; genus Halesus; species Halesus radiatus. The sequence goes on along the minus strand of JAHDVE020001805.1, from coordinate 12,022 downwards.
ATTATAATTCATCCTTATGATAAACTGGCTTCCAGAAACGATTATAGTGAAATATTTGCAGATAATTTGTCAAATCATTCGGATGACCATGGTAGTAGTTTACATGCGTTTGATAGTGACTCATCGAGTGATAGTGAAGTGATTCCTCTAAGAAGAAGAGGAATTTCTGTAATACCGCTACAATTAAGTGACTATCCTCTTTCCCTTTTTTCTCCCTTAGGAATCTAGGATAACTTAAATGAAAAAGGATACCCCGAACTATTGAAAAATGCTTCAAATTCATTATCCACTAGGCACATATCCTCTTTCCCTTTTTTCTCCCTTAGGAATTTAGCACAACTTAAATGAAAGAGGATGCCGCAAACTAATGAAAAATGCTTCAACTTCATTATCCACTAGGTACATATCCTCTTTCCCCTTTCTATCCCTTAGGAAATTAGGACAACTTAAATGAAAGAGGATGCCCCCAACTATTGAAAAATGCTTCAAATTCATTATCCACTAGGCACATATCCTCTATCCCTTTTTCTCCCTTAGGAATTTCGGACAACTTAAATGAAAGAGGGTGCAGCCAAATAATGAATGAATGCTTTTTCCAACATTTCTTCCACAGAACTAGGGCATCAGATACCGGAGAAAACGCAGCCTTCAAATAAAATATTTAGCATTAGTAAAATAAAAATGTCAATAAGAGTAAATAGTTCATAAATAAATGTTTATTTTTCTTGTTCCTATTGTTTACAGTTTTTTATCCAGTTTATTTTCAATAAAATCTCATGAAATGTAAAATTAAACTCACTCAAGTAAATAAAATCATCAGATGGTGATAGTAAAAAGTGCCGCAATACTAGTCAGTTAGAAACATGAGAGGTATTAATATAAGCCCCAGTTAGTTAGAAGGTTACGAAAGAATCCATAAAATCAAAAAAAAAAAACAATTGAACTATTCTGAAACTAGTGACGACCAGGAAAATGTCGATGAGTGGTCTCAGAGAGACAATCCTATAGAGGTAGAACCGTTTTAAGGCCAGTCTGGTATCAACGTCTGTCCAAGTAATCCACAGAATGTAATCGATATGGTTCAACTATTTATTGGGGACAATATATTTCAACTAATAGTAGAAGAGAGCAATAGATACCATTCCCAAAATGTGGAGCTATTTATAGAAACTAAGAAGTCTGTAAAATGGTCAGGTCCAATAATATAATAGAGTTGATTATTGGTCAATCGATCCCAATACCGAATAGCCGATTTTTTTAAGAGGAAGGGGAGTAATGGTATACAGGACGGGTCTTGTGGGACTCCCGTGCTCCTCTAAGTTTAACGGAGTTCGTCCAATTAAATAAAATAATAAATACCACAGGGAGACAGGCCGGACTCCTCTTAGTATTAAAATCTAATAAATTAAAATATACGTTTAGATATAAGAATTACACGTAAGAATTCCTTTACTGTAACTGGGCCTGGGACCCCATATTTTTACTTGTATTCACAATTAAAAAAAAAAGATGATAGAGGCAGGCAGTTTGGGTTGAGAAATATAATATGAGTTGGTAAATATCATGTGAAATGTAACGATTTGCACAAACACAGAGCAAGCAACGAGCTCATAAAACCCTCGCCTCAGGCGGAGTAGGGGCGCACTGCAACATCTCGCCTGGCGTAGCGTCCGGAAGTATAAATACGAGCGCACCGTCCATACCACGTCACTCTCGCTTCTTCACTCAACCCAACGCTACCTCTTCTACTTGGACAACAACGTACAACTGCCTTTGACTTCACTTCCCCTTGGACATCCGCCTCTTCTCGTTCCCGATTACAGCAATTCGCAGAATTAACCAAAATCGAGATTGTTTCCTCTTGCAAAGGAACAATATTTGGAGACCCGGAGTGAGCCCGACACCCTAGAAATTACGGCTACTACAACGACTTTACCAGCACCCTATTCTACAGTCTATGTACTGGACCTTGAAGTGTCTGAAACAAATGGGTAGTGACAGATTTGGACATATATGGCAGTCACAGTATTCTTCCAACAACGAAGAAAATGTAGACAGTAAGCCAATATAAACATATCTCACACCTAAGTTTATAAATGTCTACAGTCCCGAAAGAGAGCTTTCTCTTGGCGAAAGTATAATATAAAGAAAGGAAGACAATCCTATACATGCTTCCAAAATTATAAAATATGGATTTCTTGTACGCATTGTCAGTGAAACCACATCGGGTTATATTTGTAACTTAGAAATATACTGTGGACAAGGGAGACGATTATCAGATACCATAACTTTACTTTTGAATCCGTATTTAAATGTGCGGCATGACGTTTATATGGATAATTATTACAATAATGTTCATACCAGTGCAATCCTCATTGAAGATAAATTAGTAATTTTCGGTACAATTAGATTAAATACGGGTCTGCCAGATTCTTTAAAGAAAATAAACCTCCGTAAAGGCCAATCAATATTAAAGCGAAAAAAACTATGTATTTCTACAAGTTTGGCAGTCAAAAAGAGATGTTAGAATGATTTTTCCAATTTATTTGCCAAATATTCTCGAAAGTCACAACATTGATTGGACCGCAAAATAACGAATCTTGAAACCTCAATGTGTGATTGAATACAAAAAAATTATGAAAGGGGTTGATCGCGCGGACGAATACCTTTCTTATTGATATTGAGAAAGACAACAAAATGGACAATACAAGTTGTAATGCTTTATTAAACTCTGCTCTGTTTAACGCTTTTAGAGTTTATCAGTCACTAAACAGGCGTAACATGAGTTACAAATCATTTTTACGTGATGTTGCACACCATTGGATATCTGAAAATTTTAAAGCAGATGTTAAAGAACCGGGACCATCCTCCTCTCAAACGACAAGAAGAACAACAAATATTGACCACCCTGGAAGATTATCAATGAATATGCGAAAACGTCGCTTAGAAAAAATAATGACATCCGGAAAAAAGCAACACCTCACCACAATGTTAAGTGTGCGCAACGCACAAGAAAAATAGTTTGACATTCTATACGTGCAAGTTTTGTTCCATTCATAGGGGAGAACTCTTTGAAAGATATATTTTTTTATGCATCTGTATGTGATTCTCGGATTACGAACAAAAAAAAAGTTTTCACTTTCATGTGAATATGGGGAAAAAAAAGAATTCACGAAACAATGACAGCCCCACTATTGCTTCTCCCTATACCTCTCACTCGGACGAATCAGATTCTGATGCCCAGGAGACAGAGATGGATATTGACCCTAATCGCGGTAATCCATCAGGACAAAAAATACTCTCTGGGACACAATTTTTCCTGAAGGCCTTACAGGATACATTGGCGGAAAAACCGTCAAAGGTATCAAAAGAACAACAGCTCAAGGTGTCCCGAAATGTAACGAGTGTTCTAGGATCGGTGGCCCAGCTGTTGCTTGAAAAGGAAGAACTCAGAGGAGATCTAAACTCAGCCCTTGCAAACATCAAGGTCTTGCAGGCCGAAAAAACGATGGCAGACAATCATATAAAGCACTTGTTGGACAAAATTCAGCAGCTAGAGTCTGATCTGGGACCAGTGATGCGTCGAGTGGCTGATGCCACGGAGGCAAGCCTATCGTTTGCCGACATGGTCAAAAATGGTCCTCAGAATACGTCAAGACCTCCAATCACCCGTACAGGACTTAGTGTTGGGACCCCTAAGCCTGCTATATGCATCTTTCCGAAACTGGCTTCGGCTAAGGATAGCGACGAAACGAAGCAGCTCCTGAAGGACGTCTTACGACCATCTGAGCATGGAATCCGCGTTACAGGTATAAGGAACATCCGTAACAAAGGCATAGTTATCCAAACCGCTACTCGGGAAGACCGGGAAAAAATACTCAAAATCCCATGTCTAGCAAACTCGGCTACTCTAAGTGCCCGACTACCCACAAAACGACATCCACGAGTGATCTTTTTTAATGTTCCTCGGGACCTTACAGATGAGTGTTTTCTCAGGAGTGCCTTAACGGGAATCCAGGAAAACGCAGACTTAGAACCCACAGTGAAAACATGCAAGCTAAGTCATCTAGCTGGTGCTCGGACAGGATCGACATGCCACCGGGTCTACGAGGTGCCTGCCCATCTACGTCACGTGCTGGTGAAGCAAGGAAAGGTCTTTGTTGACTGGAATGTGTGCCGCGTTCGTGACTTTATTGGGCTTACAGTGTATTCCAAGTGCCAAATGATCGGACATTCCTTCAAGTTCTGCAAGGACCAGCAAAGATGTGGACATTGTGCAGGTGAAGGTCATGCCAGGACAGATTGCCCAAAAGCTGCCGCCAAGCCAGTATGTGCCACCTGTACCAGGTTTGGCAAGCCCGCTGGACATTCGACTGGAGACAAGGACACCTGCCCAGCTTATAAGGCTGCTCTTTCCAAGGACTTTGCCACCATCGATTATGGCGTATAAATACATTGATGACGACGGTGATGTTATCTACACGAGGACTAATGACTTGAAACAGTGGACGGAAGAACATAAAATTGGCCATAATATAGGTAATTTTACTTGCGTTCAACTAAACATTCGATCCATATCTAAATACTGGGATGTTTTACATGCTAACCTCCAAAATTGTTGGAATAATATAGATATCCTAATGCTATGTGAAACTTCAATAAAAAGGGAACATACTTGTCTTTTCGAAATTCCCGGTTACAGTAGCATTAGTTACTGTCGCACATCCAAATCTGGAGGGGGTATAACCTTGTATATTCGGGATACTTTACCTTTCACCCAAAATTTACTTGAAACAAAGTTGTTCGAGAATATTTCCTGTATAATAACATTACCAAATAATTCTATACTCAATGTACTAGCAATATATAGACCACCAAATCTTAGTAAACAATCATTTATCAATGAACTTTCATCAATATTAATAAAATGTTCAAACCCTAATGAAAATATGCTAATATTTGGTGACATAAATATTGATTTGTTAAATTATATAGATCCTGTGATTATTCACTATGAAAATGCTCTTTCAAATAACTATTTTACAAAATGTATAAACGACGTTACAAGGGAAGCTATAGCAAATAGTAAAATGACACGAACATGTTTGGATCATATTTTTGTTAGATATAATAGCAAACATAAAGAAACTGACATACTCTACGCATGTGTTTGTGACTTCATCATTGCAGACCACTTTGCAACAGCTGTGAACATTCCGTACTATAAAACTAATAAACGGCCTACAAATAAAGGGCGGAAAGTCTCAATTTTATCTCAAAAACGAATAGATTTTTCAATTAGAAATTATAACTGGAATGCTTTGCTTCAGACAAATGATTGCAATAATTTATATAGTCAAATAAAAGGCAAGTTTAACGAAGTATATGAAAATAGTAAAATATTTATAGATGTAAAACCCAATGCAAGACCTTGGATTATAAAAGAATGGATGACAGAAGATATTCTATCACACATTAAAAAACGAGATTCTTTATTTAAGCGGTGGAAAAGCTCCCCAACAAATGCAATTTATGAAAAACAATACAAATCTTTTCGTAATTTTGTTACTAAATTAATAATAAAAAGTAAAACAACCTTTTTCAATGATAAATTTAAGAATAATTTTTCAGATATCAAAAAACATGGGATGAAATAAATAAAATTCTAGGACGTAGGACAAAGAGTAACTGTGACGATGTAATTAGTAGGTTTATGTTAAAAAATCAATCTGCGGAAAATGTTACAAACCAATTTGTTAATTATTTTTCAGATAACATAGCCTCAATGGTTCATAAATGTGATTTTAAGGCGTCTAATATTGTCCCGATAGAGTCACCGCAAAGTTTGTATATACCACGAGCATCACTCGCAGACATACTGAGAATAGTCAAACTTCTCAAAAATTCAAAGTCCCCTGGCATAGACAATATCCGAATGTTTGACATAAAAAGACACATAGATATTTTGGGTCCTATATTAACCCATCTGATCAACACAATTTTAACACAAGCTGTGATACCAGATGAACTCAAATGTAGTATTATCAGACCTATTTATAAAAATGGGAAACATACTGATATAGGAAACTATAGACCGATTAGTATATTACCCGCTCTAGAAAAGATTCTTGAAAAATACATATCTTTAAAACTAACCAAATACTTGGAGTGCTTTTCTTTAATAGATCCTAATCAATTTGGTTTTCAAAAAAAAAAAGTACTGAAATGTTACTTCAGGATTTCTCTAACTATATAAATAATGAACTGCATAATAAAATACATGTTTTGGTACTGTTTATAGACAATTCAAAGGCATTTGATACTATAGACCCGATGAAATTGTTAAATATTTTGGAGGCAATAGGGGTAAGAGGAAACTTTCTCAAACTATTCAAAAACTTCCTAACCAACCGCCAAATCAGGTAAAAATATCAGACAAATTTAGTAAAAGAAGAAATGTCAAAACAGGAGTTCCACAAGGGTCAATTTGAGGTTCAACGCTCTATATTATCTTTGTATCACTTATGAACAAAATATTCTCGTTTGTTAAACATTATGTATACGCTGATGATACAGCACTTATAATATCCCATGAAAATTTAGATACTGCAATAAAATTGTTACAGGTAGACTTTATTTCTTTATTAAAATGGTCACATGACTCTGGTCTAATAATCAATGCTAAAAAAACGAAATTGATGCATATAAGATCCCCGCATGCAAGGTACAGAGAGGCACCTGTAATCATATCCCATTCATTTAATTGCATTCACAATAATACCAAACAGCCCTGCGCGTGTACAAGTATCGAATTAGTCAACCAGTACGTGTATCTAGGTGTTACGGTGGATTGTAATATGAAATGGGACGTACAAATTTCCAACCTCTGTAAGCGACTTCGAGCCATTGTAGGAAGACTCCACAAGATAAAATTATACGTGCCTATAAAAACTATGAAACTAATTTATTTGTCTCTAGCAGAATCGACTATAAGGTATGGTATAACTTCTTGGGGACACTCCTGTAAGACCAACATAAAACATTTACAGCTGATTCAAAACGCCATGGTAAAATTGTTAGTAAGTAAAACAGTTTTTAACCAAAGGCGAGACATTGATATCATGTACAAATCAATTAATGTATTACCTGTTCGTGGTCTTTTGTGGCATAAAATTCTACTACAACATATATCTGAAAGTCCGTATAAGGCAGTGGTGGATCATGTACACAATACACGTTTCACACAAAATATAGGAATGATAGTGCCAATATTTCAAAATAAATATGGTCAACGAACCCTTGAATACATTGTACCATTTATATTTAACAAATTGCCGTACGAATTTAAAAACAATTGTCCTATGATGAAATTCTCACTGATGTTAAAGTGTTGGTTTTGGAAAGTAACCTTGTGTATTGATGGTAACAAATATGACGGTCTCCATGGTTGTATAGCTCCTAGATATCTGGTGTACTTACTGTTATATATATATACTACTATTATATTTAAGTCTATCCTCATTGTAACCAACCTGTACTGCTGTTTTATGTATATATCTTTTAAATTTTTATTTCTTAATCTATTTAATACTTACAGATGCTTTGATATTTCTGATATTTACGTAATAGTTATATTTTTGTAATATGAATGTTTTTATAATGTTGATATTTTTAAAAGTATTGATGTTTTTATAATATTGATATTTTTATAATATTGATACTTTTATAATATTGGTACTTTTATAATTTTGATATTTTTTATGATATTGACATTTTTATAATATTATTTAAATCGGTGTCATAAGATTGGACTCTAGTATCTCAATAACAAATCTGTAATGCTTTTACCATTATTTTTTCTATTTAATTTTTTTTTTCTCAACTTATGTACAGCACAAGATGCATGCGCCTAAATATAATAATTTTTGCCCTACATTTGTATGATGATTGTAATTTATTGTTGTATTATATTATATTGTTGAAATAAACTCCTGCTGACAAGCTACTTGCAGTGGCTTAGCGGGTATAAGTTCCCACTGTATATAATTAATATTATACAATAAAAAAAAATTAAAAAAAATATTCTCATTTAAATTATAAAAAAATATGGGAATGTAATTTTAGAAAGATTAATAAAAACATAATATAATAATAATAATAATTGGATGATTTGATAGCGCCGTTTTTGTGAAAAATCACCCCAAGGGAGCTGTGAGTATATATGTATATGTTGAAAATTTAAATATATATATATAGTATTGTTTTAACTTTTCCCCATTTTCAGACTTCCGCCGGCCAAGCCGAAAGCGACCTTGGCGCCCTATCCATTCGAAACGCCTTAAGGTTCATTTTAGCTTTATATAGTATTGCTCTAACTTTTCCCCATTTTCAGACAAGGGCCTGAACTCAAAAATCGACCTTGGCGCCCTATCCATTCGAAACGCCTTAAGGTTCATTTTGGCGAAAATCTTCGTGTCAAAAAGTTGCACGCCAAAAACGTCCGTAAACATATCCACTTTCAAAGAAATTAAGGCTCATATTGGCTTCATGCGTTTTCAACACCCCCCGTTTCGTCGGGAAAAAATTTAGGAAAAAATAAGAAATCGGGAAAAATGTGAAAAACAGGTCTCTTCACGGGAAAGCGTAATCCGTAAAAAATACTCCCCGAGAAGGATAAATAAATGGACAATATTTACTAAAACAGATTTAGGAAGGTTAATAATTGGTCAGTTCGGCCGCATTTCTTGGAAAAAACCCCAGGATAATCCATCAAACTTTTGACATTTCCAAAATCGTCATGAAACGACATATTATTGATTAAAAGGAAAATTTTATTTTTTTATTAGCGACCCTAGCGGTCGGCACTAGAACTACAGTGAAATCCGTAAGGAAAAATTAAAAAAACTAATCGAATTTGGCGCTAATTCAAATTTCATCGCAAAGAAATTCTCCCCGTAATATACCGACAGTTTCCTTTGAAAACGTTCCATATTAAGTGATCACGAAAAACAGACACCGACCAAAAAACGTAGACACAAAATATTAATTAATTTTTGTAATATAATTAAATGTTTTTTTTCGAATAAGTTTTTTTTCCGAAAATCGAAAAGGTCCGTCTCGGCGAACGTTGGCGTAGAAAAAATATATTTTTCAAATAAAGATTTGTCGATTTTTTTTCAGTTTTTCACTTATTAATTACGAATAGGCTGTCGGCGTTTGCGAATTCAAAAAGTACACCCTCCAACAATGTCATTACCAAAAAAAGAAAATCAAAAAAGTCACGTTTTATTTTTATGTTTTTGTTAAATTTTATTAATTTATTTGAAATGAATACGTTAATTTGTTCGATAGTGTACATATTAAAAAGAAAATGGCGGACAAGATGGCGGCACTTACGATGTTGCCACAGAGAAGAAAACATTTACCCCATCGAATTTATTCGAAAATAGTTACTGGGTAGGTACTGAGCACTTTTGGCTAAATAATTAAGTACTACCGATACGATATCATGACTTGATTCTTTTAGATATGAAATACATTAGAGGAACTAAAATCGCTGTTTTTTTGATAAATATTTATTTTAAATAGCGCCATTTTTTTTTAAACGGACCAAATAGACAGAATCCGAAGAGCGTGGAGACCTGTTTCGAGATTGACATAATTTATTTATTTTTTGTTGCTTCTATGGGTAATAACTTGCGTATAAAATTATGAATTAATGGATTTTTCCCAGGAGCACAGAAAATCAAAGAGTAGGATATTTTATAAATAATTCATTTTGATATTCTTTTTCTTTTGTAATATATCTGATATTGGTATCAAAATACGCGTATTGACGTAGCGGATCCGGGCATTTCGGTGAAAATTTGAACAGTTAAATCTTGGCTCTCTTTTGCGAGAAAAGGCTAATACTGAAAGCTTTTTTCTGTTTCTTTCCTATAAATACTCAATAAGAATAGCGGTACAGTAGGGATAGGGTAGATGTAAGGGAGATATAGGGTAGGGATAGGGATAGGGGTAGAAGTAGAAGTAGGAGTAGGGGTAGGGGTACGGGTCGCCGATATGGGTATCAAACTGAGCGTCTCCACCTACGCAACGAAATTTGGGCAATTAAAAATTTGGCAACAAACTCCTATCCCCCATTTGTTGAGATGGAGCTAACATTGAAAGTTTTTTCTTTTTATTTTCTTTAAATACTTAATCATGGTAGTCGTAGGTTAGGAGTTGGGTAGATGTAGGGTAGGAGTTGGGTAGATGTAGGGTAGGAGTTGGGTAGATGTAGGGTAGGAGTTGGGTAGATGTATGGTAGATGTAGGGTAGGTGTAGGGGGTAGGAGTAGGAGTAGGGGTAGGGGTAGGAGTAGAAGTAGGAGTAGGAGTTAGAGTAGGAGTAGGAGTAGGAGTAGGAGTTGGAGTTGGAGTTGGAGTAGGAGTTGGAGTAGGAGTTGGAGTAGGAGTTGGAGTAGGAGTTGGAGTAGGAGTTGGAGTAGGAGTTGGAGTAGGAGTTGGAGCAGGAGTTGGAGCAGGAGTTGGAGTAGGAGTTGGAGTAGGAGTTGGAGTAGGAGTTGGAGTAGGAGTTGTAGTAGGAGTTGGAGTTGGAGTAGGAGTTGGAGTAGGAGTTGGAGTAGGAGTTGGAGTAGGAGTTGGAGTAGGAGTTGGAGTAGGAGTTGGAGTGGGAGTTGGAGTAGGAGTTGGAGTAGGAGTTGGAGTAGGAGTTGGAGTAGGAGTTGGAGTAGGAGTTGGAGTAGGAGTTGGAGTAGGAGTTGGAGTAGGGGTTGGAGTAGGGGTAGGAGGTTGAGTATAAATATTTTTCCAAATATTCGTTTTAAAAATTATTTCCAACACACACACTTCTTGCTTCATCCACATTACAACACATATTCTAAATACACAAACCAATTGCAGCACTGCAATAGGCAAAACCTAGTATATATAGTATTGTTCTAACTTTTCCCCATTTTCGGACTTTGCCGGCCAAGCCGAAAACGACCTTGGCGCCCTATCCATTCGAAACGCCTCAAGGTTCATTTTAGTATTGTTCTAACTTTTCCCCATTTTCAGACTTCGCCGGCCAAGCCGAAAGCGACCTTAGCGCCCTATCCATTCGAAACACCTCAAGGTTCGTTTTCGGTCAAAAAAAAAAGTGTCAATTTTTCGGACCGGCCCTGTCTCGCGAAAGTCGACCTAACCGCCCGTAGAGTTTAGAACACCGGAAGGGTCCCATTAGCCGGCCAAGTCTGAAAATATCGGGAAAAAAATTGTGATCTAAGAAAAATCTCTAGAAACTACTGAAAAATTCGTATCGAAGATAGGGAACGATTACGGGTTCCATCTGTCGGCGAAAACTAGAAGTAACGTTAATTAAGTGAGGAAAAATTCAAATCCAATCGAGTCGGTTCTATTTTCAACCGCAATTTTCGTACCCGCCGGGTGGCGCTGCTCGATCTTCATTCGAGTTTCCAGCGATCTTTCTCACCCTACGTGTAGCCAGTGAAAGAAAAATAATTGCCCACGAGAATATTTAAAAAGTACGTACAAAAACGGAAACCTGATCTCTCGGCGGTAAATTTTCTTCGACTATTGCCGTCGGCCACGAAAATACTTAATCTTTCATTTCTGTGAGTCGAAGAGATTAAATAAATGGATAATCCTTACTAAAACAGGTGAAGGTAGTTTTAACAATCGCGACATTTACAGACACCCATGTCGAAAAATCCACAGTAATCGTTCAAACTTTTGACAGTTATAAAAGTTGATTAAAAATCTTCATTTTATTCTTTCGCGGCGATTCCATTTTCTATGGGATCAGTTTGAAGGCAAGTGCAATATTACAAAGTACCTACCCAAAAACCTGTAATGAACTGAAGCATTCGAATTTAATTCCGGGTAGGTACCCCATTTTTCAGAGCAGCAGCCTATCGGAATAGTATGCAAAAATGCTTTGAAGGTTTAATAATATTTTAAATAAACGAATTTGTCGAAATAGAATTACGGTTTTTTTTTAATGCGTAGGCGATTTTACA
>JAHDVE020001804.1:0-20063 GCA_022606495.2 Halesus radiatus | reverse complement strand
TTTAAGAGCTGTTTTGCGAGCTAGTCCTTCTGGTGCAACGCTGCTTCTTTTTATTTCTACAAGACTCATCGTTATTATATGATGTTTAATATTTTTTAAAAGAATGTTCTCTTTTTTACTGCAATAGTGATTATTCTTTCTTCTTTCGTGACTTTGATAAACTCAATTTATTTCTGTTTGAGTTATTGTTCGATGTCATTTTGAATTTTCAACTAAAAAAAATGTATTATATGATTGTATCCAAAACACCACGTATTTCATGGAAATGGGTTTACCTGTTTTTCCTGGCTTTCCAGAACAGTCTTCGCCTTTTGCAGATGGTTGAGGAGGTTGCCGAGCATACGCTTGTTTCTTGCGACGGGTTGTTCTATTCTATCATTTATAGTATACATAATAATACATCGCACAAAGTAAATACTTAGGGGGAGGATTCTCAACAGCCTCCAATTACTTATTCACAACACCCACTTCAATCTATTATTATTGTTCAACACCGAGCAAGCCTAATTTAAGTTGTGTGTTCATTATAAAAAGAATAACTATACATTTATTATTTGTTTTGAGGGGGATTAGTTGGCAGCATTGGAGTTTATTCTCTTGATCTTACGGATGTGCTCCTGGTCAGTATCGCTGATGGACCTCAGCGAACTTATCACCTGGCGAATGTCGTGATGAGCTGCCTTATCCGACTGCTCTTCAGGTTTGAGGCTGGCTTCGCTGTGGGGGTGAGGTAATAGATTTTATGCCAGATGAGGAATTGGCTGTTGTTTTTTCGCCAGTTTTTTAGGAAAAGAAACGTGCTACTGCCTTAATAAATATTCGGTGTCTCTGATTTCAGCGAGAGACTTGAGCACGTGTTTCCTTTGTTACAGGAGAAGCTTGTGCTAGTTGGTGAAGCGCAGTACTCGTTCGTCGACACTGGTTTCGGTAAATGCCGTGGGGATCGACTGGGGGTTATCCATAATATTTTAACAAATGTAATATCGAAAAAAAAGTAATTATCTCGAATAAAAATATATTTATGTCGTGATTTTATAGATTTCGATAGGGACTATTTTTTTTTAAAGATACGAAACTCAACAAGGTTCAATTATACTGTTGGTTATCCATTCAGTTAATCGATATCAATAAGGTATATTTTTTCTTGTTAGTTTTGCCGAGTCAGTCAAACTACTAGCTAAAATTTATATTTTAAGATATCCCCACACATTAGATCTTTAAAAAAAACTAAATTATCATAAATTTAATAATTAAATTAATGTGTATATATATTTAGTCTTTTATTTATTATTTTAAGAAATTCATCTCGTATTGTAATATGGAAAACTCACCTCCTTACACCCTCAAAGAGCTGCAGTATAATTTCATACCATTACATATCAAAATAAACATGAGTACCGCTTTACTCGACTTAGGTCCCTTTCCAACGATTTACAGTCCTTGCGCAAAGACTCCCAAATCTAATCAAAATCAAGAGAGTTAAGGTAGAAGCTGACTCGTTACGTCGAGGCAATCGTATGGGGTGAAAAGCATGACTCTTAGTTTTTCGAGTAATCCTAACAACTTCAACTAAAACATAAAATCATACCTTTTCCATATTTAAATTATTACAGCTCAATTAATAGCATAAATTTCTAACATAGATTGCAGTTTGAATATAATTGATATTATATTTTTTATTATTTCTAAAATATTCTATATACTTATTAATATATATAATTATTTGATAAAAAATGACCAATAATTAGAAAACAGATAATTTTGTGAGTCTAAATCGGTCGAATTGTTCCAAGATTTGTTCTCCAAGGCTCACTACGGCAAGGTAGTGAACATCATCTCTATCGATGGACTCAACAAACTCTTGACTAATCTCACCAACCCCATGAGCATCACTTACGTGCTGTCGAGTCCGAGCATTATGGCGCTGCAGACTGCCAAGTTGCACTAGGCCCACCCAGAAATCCACCCATATTATATAAGCTTCTTAAGAATCCTCAGTTCCAAGCTGAACGAAGAAACAGTCCATCTGTTCTATAACAAGGTATTTTTCATTAAAATTTACAACCATCTATTCAAATTATATACATGATATAGAGATATCCTATTTTCCCCTTGGCCTGGCAGTGTATTCGTTATTATAACTATCCAGAGGAGCTAGTCCGTGCAGTGAGCAGGAACATTATACTTTTCATAATGAAGCTTAAGAACTCTCGTGTTATCAGATACCTGAGTGCTTTCCCATTCGTTATTTATTATAATCATTTTTCAGCCTATTTCCGCGAGTACTGGTTGCGTCTCCAGTCATATATTGCGATTAAGTAACCACTTATCGTTTTATAATTGTTTTGAAACACCGCCATAATTCTATATCAATATTAAAATTTACAGCGATAACATAAGCTTCGCCAAAACCATCTAAGATCACTATGATATTTGGATTTACTGGTTTACAGATCTTTCTGTGGCTCATGCTGAAATTCGGGAGTGCATAGTCAATGGATTTGTGGCGGAATGTCTGCCGACCCTACTTCACTCTCTTGCCACAAACGATACTGTCAGAAGGAGCGGCAACAACACCTTTCAATCAAACATTGCAAATAAGCTCAACCTCAATCTGACACTGAGTTTGTTAACTTTAGTTTTTGAGTAATGCCAGTACCTTCCCCTTATCTAGGTTACCTTATTTTTGCTTCTGGGAAGGTTCACATATGTGGAGTTTAATAACCGTGTTTTAAGCTGCGGAGAAATTATTTCCTACAAAAGCTAGTGGAGTTTTAAGAACCAATGGGACGTTTATTAGCCGAGGTTGAATCAAGAGGCCTTAAAGATCTTTGATGTTTCACTTGATATCAGTTACAATCAGTCGTTGAAGAGTCTAAACAGTACAAATTCAGTTTTTTTCTTGAACTCGAAGAAGGCAGAACAAGAACATATTCCCATAGTTTCAATATTTGGCATGGATAACTCCCAGTACGAGGCAGAAGTCTTCAAAGTGTGTAGCATTTACGGGTTGCCTTACCGAACAAGGCAACCTAAATCACTCCTTGAGAGTTTTAATGAAATAAAGGAGCAGTGGGCCACTTCCTTCAACCCTTCTGCCAACTCTGTCTATAGTTAAAATATCTTGAAGTCTTCATTCTTGGGCATTTTGACGAGCTGCAAAGATGATTTAACCGTCTATCTTTGTTTCAAACTGCTTTTAAGCATATTTAAAGCATGCATTCCATCCGAAATAGCATCCAAACGTGGCTCAGTTCCATAAGCCGTAGCGAAATATTGTGGTGTGAGTTTGACCAAGCCGAACCCAGATTTGTACAACAGAAGCTTTCAGGAAAGACTGCTTGAGATCTTAGTCGGAATGTTGAAAGAAGACCCTGGCTCTCACAGGGTCTGTACGCTACAATGCGCAGCCTAACTCATCAAACTACTGGCTGTGGGTCCAAAATTATCATTCCATGAAGATTTGAAACTCGAGGTACAACGAGATCTCATTAAAGCCTATCGTAACTCTCTTGAGCGAATAAATGCCTATCTCTACAACGGTAAAGATTCCGAAAAAGTAATCAACATTTACGACTCAATCGAGTACGAACTGTCGCTTGGACCAAAAAGAGCAGGTAACAGATGCTTCGGAGTAGTAGAGGTCAACGAGGAAGAGTTGGAATTTGGCCAGAAGTTGCCTCGCAACTATACTGACATGATAGGTAGAGACTTTAGCATTTTTTCCCTCCTCAGAAACCTAAGGTATGAGTTGGTGAGTGCCCGTAAATTTCAACAAAATATTGTTAAGACCGACTCTTATTCCTTAGGAATCACCGAAGCAGAAATCTCAAAATTCGATCTGGGGTCTTTAGTGATAATAAATTCCCAGCATTAGCAAATGCTTGATTTTCAGTAATGTCGTTTGAAATAACTCAATACGGACAAATATGAAGAAGGGTCTCTGTTGGTGTTGCGAGGACATATCATTTTGTTAAAGAGACAGTTCAATCATCTACCCCAAGACCACTAAGTCTGGATTAATATGAGCTCGAAATGCATGATTTGCCTGATCGACCGGTCAGATCCTCGCAAGTTAATCTTGAATTTCCAGTCGAAGACCCATAACAGCAGTATCTCCCTGATGCTGGAAGACGCGAAGACTGCCTATCACTTGAAAGTAAAGTTGGAAGAGACCAAAGCATCGACCATTAAAGAGTAGATTACAGCATTAGGGAACTATATATAGATGTGTTTGGATGATATTCCAAAAAATATTTGATTGCTTATTAGAAAATGTATTTTTTATTAAAAGGGAGCGGATATTATTAATAAAGTGAATAAATTAAGAGTAAAAAAAACTCCCCATTAGAATTTATCATGTGCCTCCAGTTCATATCTCTATTGAGATATTGGTCTGTTTATATTCAAAATTCACTTGATTATTTATATTTTAATCTATTTCTCCCAAATCCTTGAAACCCAGGCCAATGTCCTGCAAATCCAGAGTCCCGTTAAAATTTTGATTGGCTTTGTTTGGGGTTATCAGGTTGATAAAAGTGGTTTGATCGTTAGACACTGTCCTGTCTATTATGGTCGGTTGCTCCCCTCGATTGATGTGTATCCTCTCTAGATCCCTGGGCTTCAGTTCCTTTAAGGGATCGGTTCGAGTGGCACCCGAAAATTTGGCAAATATTTTCTGCATGTTTTTAAAGCAGCTTGTTTTGGCAAAGGGGTTTCCACTGAGGGAGTTGAAACTTTTTTTGCAGAATTCGTTGGTGGTTGTGTTGCGAGAACTCAAGAATATGTGAAATCCAAGCAATAGCCAGACAAACACTCCTCCCGAAAGAGCTAATACTAAGTAAATACTTCCGAAGCACACAGTAAGCGGACTGCCTGGAAAAAGTGCGATCAAAGCGATAGAGTACGAGAAGATGAGAAGGAGCATAGTACTTAGGATCGAAATAAATGCAAAGAAGTGTCTAAATGTTTTAAGAAAAATTTGATAGTAATAAGTATAAATTAATGAACAAAATATGTGTGTTTATTTTAATGAGAAATGAGTTATGTATTTTTATTTACCTGTAGTTGTTTTTTCCAATGCATACTCCGACCCAAGGACAGTGGTGATCGAATCTCTCCACACAAATGTTGCAGTCTGCGCAATGCGAGGCTCTCGGAGGTCGATAAATATGGCAGGTTCGGCAAAATCGAATTTTATAAAGTACGTTCTTGGCCAGTATAGTGTAGATTGCTTTCTCGTAGAAAAATTCCTCCTTCACTGCACGCTTATCCAGCGGGATGTCACTGTGCTCAGCCTCATATTCAAACAACTGGAACTGCTTGCGGATGATGCCTGGGTCCGTTCGCACTAGAATAAAGATACTGATCGTCGAGGCGATGTGAAGGAACATGATTATTATTGGTAATGTTATGAGCGCAGAATTTGGCTACACTAGATTGCCGTAGATAATGTAAGCTATTACCTCGTAGGTAAGCATAGAGACATGTAGAGCGATATTAGTCTTGACAAAATTACTCATTTGTGAACTGATTCAAATTGAAATGAGGAAAGAAGGAGATTTGCAGATATAGATGCATATTTTTTTGGATAATATTTATTTAATGTTTACATATAAAAACCGAATATCTCGAAATAATTGTATGCATCAGTTCGAGCCACATCTCGGTATTGCTTCTTCTACTCTGTCATTTGTGTTTGTATTTTGGCTGCTTTTTTTTATTTTTTTTATTTTTGTTTTAAAATTGTATTGTATATATTTATTTATGTATTGATATACTTTATTGATTAGGAGTATGTGTCCAAACCGTTGTCAATAAATATAATTTCTTAAATTTCTCAGTTTTTTTTGAAATATATTTTTTTGAACTATCTGTTTTAATATTTCAATTTTTTAAAAAAATAGAAAAATACTATATTAAGTGATACCAAAACAAATAAATCAATTATTTTATGTCGAAGTGAGACAGTCTTGGAATTCTCAAGATATATATGGAAATGAATAAATGAATGTATCATAACCAAGGATTTCTATAAAAAAATCAAGGTTTGAACTGGAAAACGGATAATGGCTTTTCAATGCCACAATTTAATGGGGGCATATTTTGGGAATTATCTTACACTTTGTGTTTTCTGAAAGCTTTCATATTTCCGATTATTTAATTTTTACGATAATAATATTTAGTTTAATCGCAAATAATTGAAACATGAGAATAATATTAAAACACAAATGAGGTCAGATAAAGATATACCTATTTATAGAAATATTATATTTTCTTAAATATTACTATGGCCTATAAAACAGATTCCAATTTGATTTTTTTTAATAGCCTTTTATAATCCAACCGAAACAATAATTTATATCAAACAAATGCACAACTATTTTAAACACATTTTTAAGTTTCTTGCGATCGAATACAACAAAGAGAATCTTTTCATAACCTCTATCTTCTATTTGTTATTATTGGAGGGTACTTTATCATTCATGAGCTATTCTTTAAATGTATTGCTTTTGTATTCCATCCTATAATTTTCAATGGCGAATACTTGATTATAATAGTTTTTTCAAAGTATTGGCTATATTATTGAAATGAAGCGTGTCGCTAAGTTTTTGTCTTACGAAAATCCCCACTGGACAGCCACGGCTGCACGAATGACAATCAAATCTCTCATTGCATTTGCTGTCATAAAAATAGGGTTCGATACTTTCGCTTACACAATAGCAGTGAGGCAGCCTTTCATGACACCAAGGATGGTAAAGAACAAACAATATTTAATAACAATATCTAATTTCATGTATTCATATATATTTTGGTAGGTCTCCAATATGAGCTAAATCCATTCTCTAGTCCCGAATCTTATCCACAGCGTTCCGTCGAAAGATGGCAGGGTACATTTAAATTCCTCATACACCTTTCCTATTTTTTTTATTACATGATTTGCAGACAGCACTTGATCTCTATGGCGAAGTCCTGAGGGATACTGAACGGAAAGAAGCTCGCAGGAAATATCTAATGAATGACCATCCAAAACGTGAAAATCCCGACGCCATCGACCAATTCGCTGAGTACTCAAGCTACAAGTCTAAGAAATAGTAATTGTTGCTGACGATTGGCAGAGACATTGAGAGGGAAGGAGGAGAAGTTGGATTTATTAATGATTAAGTCAGAAAACTAGAACAATATAAATATGATCAACTCCAAGGGTATTTGCGTCCTCAACTATGAAAGAGACTGGACTCGTTCCTCTACCAAAAAATAATAATATCTACTTTATTGCAGTTTTGTTATATATTCTTTTTTTTGTTATAATTTTATATAAAAACATTTTAGTTCATTTTTAATGATAGTATTTTATTTTGATTGTAAAATGTTTTTTTCAAATCAAATGCTACATCTCTGAATCTACAATGAATTATGGTTTGCAAGCGCGGGACATGCTTTATACATAAAGTTCTTGGGTTCCGAGTTAGGTCTGTGCCTGTAGAGTTCCTGCACAATATACGAATCATCGATCATTTCCAGGGCAGATCTCTCGATAGTGAGGCAGTCCCAAATAGAAGCATCGTTATCTAAATATATATATTTTATATTTTACATAGTAATTATAAATAAAATATAATTTTACTGATGCTACAGTCGTATTGGAAGATAGTATTGTCTCTTCCAAACCTCAGCATCACCTTCTCTTTGTAAATCATGTATTATCCTTTCAGGATCGAGTTCGCATGATCAGGGTTAGTGAATGCATTAACGAGGTCTGCATCCGTCATCTTGTTGTTGGCAATCTTGTAGAGAGCGCTGCCGTCTGGTCGAAACAAAAAATAACGATAATATTGAACAAAATGATAGATGTTATTATTGGATAGATTCTTCTCGCCAATCCTGGTATACTTCTCTCGCATCACGTAGTACCCGTTGAAGTGGACTCTCGGTACCCTCTTATACTTATTTTAAAAAGTCCCTATTTCTTCTCTCTCAATCACATCGACTTGAAAGTCTTGTGGCCTGCATTTCCATACGAATTATTGGATATTATTGGCGGCAGCATTTCGGATGTTGGGGCTGAATTCGAGGGGATTATTGAGGACGTAGGACCTGATATTGACGAAGCTCGAAGGCCAAGGGAGGGAAGGTTGAGGATCTCGGAGAACAACGCTGCAGATCTTCTCATAGTAAGTATTGATTTTGACTTGGGACGATAAGTAGATATTTTTCCACTGGGGCTTCATGCCGATAAACTGAATGAGTTCAAGGGGACTCAGGAAGAGAGCGATCTACAGGACCAGCTCTTCGGGAAGAATCATGAAAAAGCTATTCTTCTAATCTTTTTGTTCAGGCTATAGTTTTTTTGCTAAGGAATCTGACTTGAACAATTGCAGCTTGTTTGTTTGAAACTCCGGAGAGCTGTCAAATCTTTTGAGGTAAGTCGCGATGGTATTTTACGACTTCTCCGGACATTGCACCAACTGCTTCAGCAGCGATTGAGTGTCTCGCTCTGTGGCAGCCACGGATAAAATCATAAATGTAGTATTGACATCGAATTCGCAGAACTCAAGTATAATTTTAATGTCCTGCTTTTGCATGTTCCTGAAGGACTTCGTCAGGAACTTGAGTTCTTGAGTATAAGGGAGAGGTTTTGATTGAGGGTCGAGAAGACTCAGCATCGGAGTTTTAGGATTGTTTGTTATATATATTTTTTAAATATGGATCTTGCGTAGGATTTATAGTTTCTTATTATTATTCTTAAAACTTTTGAAAAGTATATAAAAAGATATTCTTGTGAGTTTTTATATTTTCCACGATTATTAAAGATTATACATAATATTTATTAATTTAATATTTTAATTAAATGCATTGAAAATATATATATAATTTCCAATACATACACACAACTTATGAACTATTGGAACATACTACTTTTAGTCAGTAAAGTTATGGTTTGGGTTGTGGGGCAATACGCTGCTCTTCAATACGGAGTTGAGAAGCTTTACTTTATGGCAAGTGTGTTCATTTTAATATTCACCAATCTCGGAACAAGGAAACCTGGCGAACTCTCTGCATACAGCGTCTTTAATCCCAATATGGAGAGACTCGCTGGCACCATGACGAGTGAACACATTGACAGCATGTTTGGACAGAAGACGAAACCAAACAATCCAACAGAATAAGAAGAGATGGAAGCTAAGTAAAATGGGTCACATACTACGCATAGCATTAAATAGTTATAAGCCCATTACCTGAAGTACAAATCTAAAATGGCTAACCACGAATGTTACTGCGGGTCTCGACTGAAATATAAGAAGTGTTGTTTTCTGAAGAGCCAACAAGCAATACTTGATCGGAAGCTCGAGAAACTGGCTTGATGTCAATTTTTAACACTTTTTAAATAAAACTTAAATCTATTTTTTATCTTCTTTCTAGATTATTAGTGATGTGGAAGTGTGATCTACTCTATTTGAATTAGCAGAAAGGAACGTTTGTAAACTAGCTGATAGTAGCATCGTACATTGTTTTTAAAAATAAAATAGTAATATATAACAATACATACTTTGTAAATTATCTAATACAATTTTGTCCATTATTTTTTTTAATCATTTATAAATTATAAATACAGAAATAAGTATAATAAAAATAAATAAGGACTATTTATCAAATGTAACTGATGGATGCAAAACCAGACAAACTTCACGATAAGTCAGCATCACGCATTCTGCAGAGTAAAATAAAATACACATTTTTACACCCTATATCAAAAAACGTTATAGAAGCCATGAATTCTTCTGGAGAATTGCCGCACTCTATCGACAAGAAATAAAAAGTCAAAATAAAATTACAATGTAACTCATCAGCACAAAAAACACTATAAAATATACATAAATATATAATTAAAAACATATTGGCAAACTTTTTGTGTATTTATAGAGGAAGCATAACGACTTTTATAATCAAAACACAAATAACAGGAAAGAAAACGCAAAGTTAATGAGATGGAGAAGTAGTATGAGAAAAAACGTGAACAGTTGGCGCATCGCCTATCAGCTAAAGTCACAAAGTCTGAAAAGGTACAGAGTAAACTCATCGAAGAGCAGGACAGCAAGTTCAAAATCTACGACGAGAAGCTTAAGAGAATGGTAGAGCACAAATACTCGGCCGAGGAACAACTCCTCCAGTCTAATATGGAGCGCAGAAATCAGTATTACAATAGTCAGGAGACGAGTGGTTCTTCCAAGATTAACCAGCACATCCAACAATCCTCTCCAGGAAGTCTTTCAATCTCCGAGTCCGAAATTATAACAAAATAAAATCGTATCAAAGAAAAGTTCCTTCGTGCAGAGCTGAAAACCCAGTTGCACAAACAATTAGTAAAGGAACGCTTGAAGAAGCATGAGCATAGGCTGATCGAAAATCGTGAGAGGTTCAAGTAGCTCGAGGCTTAGGCTGAAGGCAACGGCTCTCAGCAACTCATCACTGACTACATAAACAAGATTCAGCACGCCAGAGATAAAGTCTGCAAAATTACAGCATAGTCTTCTAAATCCAAGAGCATGAGCTATAAACTCGAGAAACTCAAGATGAACATATCAGCCCTGGAGGAGTAGAGGTCTCAAAAAATGAAATAACTGACTGGAAAATTAGTAAAAAAACACAAAATAATATTAATTTAATATATCAATAAATAGTTAAATACATTTTTTTATAATATTATTTTATTGGTTAAAAAAATTGTACTGATTTTTTCCGATATTAAACTATTTAGGACAGAGACTTAGAGTCAAAGCGGCACAAAGGCACTAAAACTGATTATACGAATATCAACCAACTCAATTTCCAGAAAATACGCTAAGAACAGGTAACGCAATAATAAATGTATATGCAGTTAAATAAGTGAAATATATATTGTAGGAACGAAAAAATGAAGTAATTTTACAAAAACATCTGGACCTTAGGCTCCACAACCAAGCGATCAAGCATGGGAAAACAAGAATATTGTCTGTCATCGAAACAAGTGTTAAAACTTGAAATGAATAGAGATTTGTGTTTATAATCATCACAAAAAATATGCCAATTAGAAAAAAACTTTTTATATTTGTTTTCAGAAATATGACACATTTTTAATTATTTTTATTGTATCGGTTTAAAAATATTAAAAATTAAACCCACAGAAAAATAAGGAAATCATAATATGGGAGCATGTTAATCTTGCTGTTCAGACATGGTTCCTCCATAAAAATAAAAATGGCCTCTCATCCAAGCATAGAAAGCCCAGAAAACCCAGCAAACTTATTACGGCTAGTTGTCATAAACTTAGGGCATTGTTGTGCTGAACCCTTAAAGCACTTCAAAAAATAATATATTCTAAGGAGGAGCAAAAGCCATATAATCCTCAATATCAAAGATAAGTGAAAGGCAATAATGGATTTAATCTCCTTGCCCTCCAAAACTTGAGAACAATATCCACCTTAAGTGCCAACGCTTAGGGATAAATTTACAAACCAATCGGAGCTAAGTCGAACCAAGGAGGCAATTTTAGCCAGGGACTGTTGCAAAAGTGGGTTGGTTTGAGCAGATCGACACCAGAACACAATATATGGGATCGTGGAAGGACGGCGTGCCTCATGGTTTCGGCAAAGTCTTCTTTTCTAATGGATAGTATTACGAAGGCCCGATGGTCGAGGGAAAAGGAACAGGAATAGGCACATATATTTTCTTGGGAGGCAAAATTTATCAGGGTGATTTACTTGATTTCGTCCCTCATGGCAAAGGAAAACGCACAGGAGACGACTTCGTATTCAATGGCGATTGGGTCAAAGGAGAGCCAACCATCGGAATCTTTAAACTTGGCACAGGAGTCCAAGTCATCACTTAGCGTGAAAACTATGGAAAAATAATATACCATTAAAATAAGTATTACGAAGGAGAGTTGAAGGGCTTCAATCCGCATCGTAAAGGCAGAATATTTGATTGTGGCAAAGTTTATAACGGGGAGTGGTTAAACGGATACATGCATGGAAAAGGATGTCATGTATGGCCCGAAGGATTCAAATATACCGGGAATTATGCTTTGGGCACGAAATGTGGTTTTGGAGTCCTCGAGTATCCTCCTGAGTTGTCCAACAATTTAGTCTACGAAGGTGGTTTCAAAAATGGGTTACCCTAGGGAAAAGGAATTTACAAGAGATTGGGATTGGCTACCAAAGCAGGGACAGTTTTGAATGGAAAACTGGTTGAGTCTAATAAATGATAACAAAAATGTAGTAAACCAATCTGTAGATAGAGAAATCACGTTGGGAATTTTTACTTATTATTATGCATAAAATCATTGAAATTATGATGTGGATTTTTTTTTTAATAATAATAATAAATACTCAATTCGAATCATAGATAAATATAACAAAAACCTTTTGTTGATTTGTTTGTATATTTTATTTAACCCCATAATTTGCTTTATCGATTTTGATAATAATACTATGTCTGAACAAATCGGATTTTTTAGAGGAAACTTGGTTATTTGTTGACTTTACATATATAAAGATCGATCTCTTCCTAAGATATAAATTACCAAAGTTTATATTTGTTTTAGTATTGTTTTGATCAGTAGAAAATATAATCAATTTTTTATTATATTATGTAAAATGACTGTAGGAATGTAGAAGTTCTTTCTCCCCTGCACATTACTTATTGTAAAAATCATATTTGTTTGTGGGCGATGATAATGTTGCTATCCGTTCAATCTTCTCTAAATTATACTGTATTTCGCATAATATTTTGTTATTTTTGTATTTTTTGTATTAAACTTTAAATTTAATAAACAACAGAAAATAATTATACATATAAAAATAGGTTTAGAGATATACGTATATATATATCGGTTATATATAATATCTGTATGGGTGAGCTCGCGAAGAAATTAGAAATGAGAAGGAAAAAATTACTAAACCTTAACTAATGATTTTTATTTTTGTACCAGGTCAAACTATCATTTTCAATACAAAAAAGTATCTTCCTATCCTTTCCCAGGCACTGAAGAACAATTAACTACCCATGAAGCAGTTTCCCATAAATTGATTTTTTTTTACTGCTTCCAGAAACACCATCCTTCAATTTCTATTAGATTATATCTGATATTAAATATAATTCTTCCAATTATTAAATTAAAAAAAAAAAAAAAATCACATTTCCCTTATTTTTATTGATTTTCAAGAAATTGTATTTCATTTTGATAAATAATGAATGAAAGTGTCACTTTTGTTTAAAAAAAAAAATATGGAACGATTAAAAAAATATATTGACGAGCCTACAAAACTTAAGACTGTTTTATGGTATTGGGAGGTTCGGTTAAATCACTGCTGTTTAATAGATCCAAAGACCACACAACCCAAATAGCACCTGATACTTCTTTAAAAAATAATTGGATGGCAACCCAACAATAATCTATATAGAATGTATTTTCAAATTTGATTACATATTGAATCCCATTATTTCTTTAATGGGTCGTATCCGTTCGTAAAAAAAAAAAGAAGGTTCTTTTTTAGATATTTGGATTATTTATTAATAAACAATAGTGTTCATAAACAACACATCAATCATTTTATTTCCCATTATAGATATTTATAAAAAAAATATCTATAGAGATATTTATATATTGCGTTCAAAGATATTTCGTTATTTAAAATATCTATAATTTTTTACATTATATTATTTTCCCCGATAATATTTAATAGCAAAAACCCACCAAACATATATATATATATATATAGATCTGTATCTTCTCATTGTATAATATACTCCATAATTATTTTAAAAAAACACTATAAATCTTATTATTATCCTTTTACAATGGATATATATAAAATAGCAAAAACTCAATAATTTTATGATCTATTATTAAAATGTTTTGACATTAGAAAAAAAATACCATTTAAAAAAAGTAAAACTAAAAACTCTGTTCATCGATCAATATATTTATTATATTATTTTTTTTTAAAAAGGAACAAAACTTATTAAAAAATATATACAGAAAAAAACATCAAAACTCCTTATTCAATATTTATAGTACTTTTATTATTTTCAACCCGAACTCCACATTCAAATACTCAGACAAATGGAAGAAGACAAAGAGAACGGCACAGTGGCAGCCACCACACTCCCGAGATCCCTGGAGAAAATCACCAAGTAGAACACCCAAGGACTATCAGAATCTAATCAGATCATTCTGATGAATGTTTTTACCAAAGTGGGTCAGAACGGTTCAAAATTTCTCCATCTCGTCGTCCTGACCGAAAAGTTCATCCTCTATTATTAGGTAAAAAAATCCACATCAATATTTTTTTAAAAGGCAAAATAAAAACATATTTTTCCTTCATTATTATTATTATTATTATTAATCCATATTTCTACATAATTTATCATTGACATATATTTATATTTATTTATGGATTTATCTAGGGTTAGACTGAAGAAAAAAATAAAGTCAAAAGAATCATGAGGATCGATTACAACTGTAAGTTCGAAATGCTTCGAAATGTCACAAAAACACAATTCATCGGAATAAAGCTAGAAAAATAAGGCACGGCTCCTTATGAACTATTTCTCGACAACTCTGAGGCTTTGGGCCGTTGGGAGGAGGAGCTCGAAAAGAGGATGAACAAAAGAGGCTTTCACGAATAATTCAAGCCTATTAAGAAGATAGGCAAAGGAAACTTTGCGGCTGTTTATCTGGCAATCAAAAATTCCAACAACAAAAAATATGCTGTCAAAGCCTTCTCCAAATAGCAGGTATACACTCAGGAAAAGGGTAGGGACAGCCTGATCAACGAGATTAAAATTCTACGAGCCTTCGATCACCCTCACTTGCTAAAGCTCCACGCGGTTTACGAATCACTAAATTCCTTGTATTTAGTGCTTGAACTCCTCGAAGGAAAGCAACTTTACCAAGTCATTGAGGGTCACCATTTCGACATTCAAGAGATTGTTGCTGTTATGAAAGGATTGTTGTTGGGTCTGAATGAACTCAGCAGCAAAGGCGTCGTCCACAGAGATATAAAGCCCGAAAATATGATGTTCCGATCTTCGGCCGTCGGATCAGAAATTGTGATTCTGGACTTCGGACTCGCCACTTTTTGCGATGAACCTTAATACATATTCACAAGGTGCGGGACTCCCGGCTATGTGGCTCCCGAAATTGTGAACATCAAGGATATGACCACCAAGAGTAGCTCTATTTCGGATGTATTTTCGATTGGTGTAATATTCCATATACTTCTACTCGGGGCATCTCCTTTCAAAGGCAAAACCTTTAACGATGTACTTGCCTAAAACAGACGCTGTGACTTTACACTCAAAGGAGAGCGATACACTCTCCTGCCTGCTGAAGGTATATTCTAAACTAATGACTTATTCAATGTATAATTTGTCTTTTTTAAAATGGTATAGCTTATGATCTTTTGACAAAAATGCTTGAAAGAAATCCACTGTTGAGGCCATCTGCAGATGAATGTTTGACCCACAAGTTCTTCAACCAAACCTCCATGGACATAGAGGAGTTCACCCCAATTAAAAATAACGGAGAGTAGTAGTCTCAGAAATCCCCCGTAGCTACCGAAGGACCAATCGTGGACAGTTACGGCCAGTTCACTATGAAGCCGGTCAAGGCTGGAGAGATCAACAGCGACTCATCTGCGAACAGCATAAAACTGGAGTCGCCCGATATGAAATAAACTCCGACTACGGCTAAGAGGAGGTCTAAATTTGTGAACTATAGGACGACTGGGCCAAAAGTAGAGGAACAAGCATGATAACATATATAAGTCATATATTTTGATAATATATAGATTATATGCATTGATAAGGATTTATAGATATTTAGGTCGGATTTATCAAAATGTATTTTAAAGAAATCCAAAATAACTGATCATAAAAAATAAAGAATTATATTTATTTTTTGATATAAATTAGACGACATATTTCTTATATTTATAAATATGATTTTCTGCAAAGTTTTCTTGAGATTAGTATTAGTTCTTGGCTAACCACATTTATTGATTTCTATTTTATTTCTATGTATTTTGAAATTGAAAAAATAAAAATAGATTCAATAAAAATAATAATAGAAATGTTTATGTATTGATCGAAGATAACGGTATCTTCTTTTATCAATTTATTGATAGGATATGTTTGCTATAGCTAATCTTGCCTAAATCAGGAAACCCCATTTATCGAAATCATCAGCCCCCTACGTCACTGCTTTGCACATGATTTAATGTGGATGAATTCAAAGATTGATAGAATTGGTTTTGGTTATTTTGTTGTTAGAATTAGGATTTTATTAATCATTTATAATAGGGAGAGTGATATATTTTTTTAAAAAGTATGGACTGTTTATGGGAATTATTATAATTAATTATGATTTTCCTGAATTGATTTCCTGATGTACTTTAAGATTAATTATTTTTAAATATTAATTTTAACTGGATATAATAGCTTATTAGGAATGTTTAGTTAAAAAAACACATAATTTATTTTAAATTGTCTTTTTAGATTTTAAGAATATACAAATATTATATTTTCAAAGACTGATTAAATTTATCCTCATTATACTCAATCAAAATAAATAAAGTCAAATAAAATATTGTAATGTAATTAATCATGTTGCTCGGCGTTATTGAAAACCTTCCAACATAATATTCAACCGTTTTTTATCTAATAAATAATATAGACACATTATCTATTCACATATAAAAAATACGAATTAATGTATTGTTGTTGGTTTTGGGAAAGCCCCCACGATTTTGATAAACGAGAGGAACATTCAGGGATTGACAGATAGCATTTCGTGGAATTTCCCTCGCAGAAACACGGAAGCCTAAATTACTAAAAATCTGGCGGAGTTTAAAATCGAATTCTGTCTAATAACCAAACTGCGTCGACATCCAATCCCAATCCAATTAATATCGCTCAATACCGAAAAACTTATCCAGATAAAATTTCTCTTTCTCATTTCAAAAAACCAACAAAAAATCAAGCCAATCTTAATGAAGATGACGATTTCCAGTCGAAATTCTCGTTTCTCAGGAATAAAGATGAGGGAAGGCCTGAGAACTCCAATGTGGTCAGCGTAAAATAGGATTATGTTCGGCACTCCATGAAAAAATGTAGGATGGTGTCGCTGGAGGAACAGCATCCCCATAACAGTTTCAATAACTACTCTTTTGAAAACGTGAAGATTCACTTCATTCATTAGGCGCTGATAAATGATCGGTCCTTCTGAAAATTGGATAAAAAATGAATTAAAATCTATGTTGATGGTAGTAGGTTCTTCACCCAGACCGTTTTATCCTCATTCTGAATACTTTTCTATTTATTTATCTCTAAAAACATGGATAAAAAAATGACATTATTGTAATTATTGATCACATATTGTTTACAGAATACCGATATTAAAAAAATAAAATATCAATATTCAGTAGCTAAATAAATAAATTACTAATCTTCTAATATATATAAGTTATGTATTGATTATTTAAAAAAAAATATTATCTTAATTTTTTATTTAACAGTTTCATATGTGCAATATATAACATGATGATAATTGATATAATATGTGCATCTTTAGATCTTTAAAAAAATGCAGTACAAACAAAAAAATGTAGAAATAAAATTCAATTCATATATAATCATACTGACTTTTCCAAATTCTTTATTTTCTGTTCAAGCAACTGGATCCTCTCAGTGTAAATCTGATAGATCTGGGCAAATTTCTTCCTGCCCTGCCTGATCGAGTCGATCAGCAGCTGAATCTTTTGCTGTCGCTTGTCCACCACGAAGGATTTGCTGTATTTCCTCTCAATCATCCTCACCTTTTCGAGCATCGGCTCGGGAGCCTCGACCCGACCATCCGAATCTTCGTCACCATCTGTAAAAAGAGAAATGAAGAGCTTGAGGCAATCGAAGCTACACTTGTTGCTGTTGTTACTAAATTTATTCTTTGATTTACTGTTCTCCATGGGATGTCTTGGGGAGCAAGGAACGCTTCTCGGCCCAATATTTTATTCGAGGAACCGGGATTTATGCTGTAGTTCTGCCTTGTACTTGGGAATATTTAATATTTTGTTCTTAATCTCCAAGATCTTGTCTCTTGCTTCAACAAATTCTCGTATCAATACTTCGATGTCGGAGGTTTCTTGGTTCATTTTCGTGATCTACTTCTTGTACATTTACACTCCCTTCAAGAAACCGTTGATCCGATTTTCCGATTGAACGAGGATTTTGTGGACTTCCCGAAGTTCTATTATATTGTTACTATTTTTCACCTCTTCTTTTGTAAAATTGCAGGGGGTATTTGCCTTCGTGTGATTTTTGATGCCTTCTAGAAACGATTTCTAAATTGTCTTCTCCTCTTCCAGAATCAGATTCATGTACTGAAGAAATATGTTTTCGGACTAAATTTTTGGCTAGCATTCGACTATTGGGGCTTCTATTTTTTGAAGATGCATGCTGCTTTCCAAAGAATTTACCCCGTTCTTCTTCCTCTTTTTTACGGAAGACTGACATTATTTGGTGGACGGTCGGTGGGTCACGGGGAAGAATGATTTACGAACTTCGCTGATCCTTCTGCCATTTTCCTTGCCCATCAGACTTTGATTGTTGTTGACTCGACTGGAACCCTGGCTCGCGATGTAGGCTGCCGAGGAATAGGGCTCAGGGGGCATTAGAGATGCGAGACTCTGTTCTTCCCTAAAATCATCGAATCCCTGGTGGTATACTGCCTCTCTATCGCTTTTTTCCATAAGAAATTTTGGGTCTTTGAATTGTTTGCTTTTGACCAATTTCTGATACTCAATCCTCAAGAGTATGTTTTGCTCGTTTTGTACTTTTAGAGTCTGAAGAAGCTGCTATTGGGCGAGTGCGCGAGCTTCTTCCTCCTGGATGAGGAGGAGAGCTTGAAGGTTTCGATATTCAGCTTCCAAATCGTGGGTGTGTTTAGTTAATTATTCGATGACATCTCCCTGCGTCGAGAGCATCTTGGAGGCACTCGACCTGTATTTGGAGTGTTAGTGGTGTTCGTGATCATCGTGGGCTATTCGAAGGTAGTTGGAAGGAGCCATCAAATTTTACTATTGTTATGTATCACTCTCCATCAAGTAATTATCGATGCCTAACTGCTATCGATGTGTCATTGAAATAACTAATAATAATAAAAAAAAATATGTATAAATAGTGAATGTATTGTTTTTTTTATTGTATGTATTTTTTTTATCAGACTATGAATTATATACATCAAATATTAAAAAACACTTTTTGAAATCAGTCAGTAACGACTCTTTAATATTCTTTGATTTTTTTATAGATAATTTGCAGTTATCCTATAAAAAATGAAAAAAATAAAACATATTAGTTTGCTAAAAATAATATTAGTATAAAGACAAACATATATAATACTATAAAAAACTATTTATTTAATTATCAACATTGTTTTTTTTTTACTTTATTTTTCTGTGTATTTCTCGGCCTACAAATTGCAAGTCATTTTCAGATTGGTTTGACAATATTTTAACCAAACAATAACATTAAAAAAAAATGGACAAGGAAACTGAAAATCCCAAACTTAATGTGGAGTAGATCAAATAATACAATTGCCTTCTACGGTCCATCGGAATGCACAACGAGATATTTAGGCAGTCTCAGTTGACTGGCAAGTCACGGAAAAGAAAGAATAGTGCTGAGCGGCGCAAATCTATGAAATCCAAAGTTAATAGGTTTTACGGCATGGAGGAGGAAGTGAAGCCAAGAACAAAAAGAAAGACCAAACCTCAGAATAAATCAAAAAATAAAACTAAAAATAAGACAGCCAATAAGGAGAAATGAGAAATCATCACCATATTAAGTGATTTATTGCCAATATAATAAATACTAAAAGATGAATAAATAAATAAGCTAATAACAACAAAAGAATGATAAGATATATATCCAAAATATGAGAAAATGTATGTTCCTAATATATACATACACAGATATTTATGGATAGATATATTTATCACGAGTACAAAACAGGAAGAGTTTAC
>JAHDVE020001803.1:0-20236 GCA_022606495.2 Halesus radiatus | reverse complement strand
ATTTTTCATGAGGTCAGGAAGGATCTTGTATGTGATGATCTGGAGGGTATCTTGATAATCTTGGTTGTAGTCCTGGTTAACTTTAAATACTGATTTGACGATCTGGCGAGTGATATCGGGATTCGAGTGTTTGTAAATATCAATAAAGTTGAACAGCTTGGGGATATCGAAAATCCAAAGATCGTAAATGGATGTCCTGCATTCGAAGGCTTCCCCCAAAGCTTTGTCTTCATCTTCGAAGTTGAGGATCCGGAAATAGATGGTCAGGACAATCTTGTACAGATGGCTTTGAAACTCTGCGACCTAGTTCCTTTTGATAACATTCATCAGTTCAACATAGTTGGATTCAGACTGCCGGGTGTATTCGGAGTATCGTTTGCGACCGAAATACGCCAGACAGCTCTCCAAACATTTGCGCAAAGATATGTTGTATTTGATCGTGGCCCAGAACTGCTTAAAGCTCAGGTAGAGGACGTAGTTGAGGTCTGCCAGAATCTTTTTGAGGACCAGACGGGTATCTGAGTTGGTCAATGCTCCTCTTTCGGCGAGGTAGACAGAGTCTTCAGGAAGGAAGCACAGGAATTCGGTCCTGTCCATATCGTTTTTGTCCATGAGATGCTCGGCCAATATGACTTTTCCTCCTTTAGGTTTCTGTTATTCCTCTTCCTCGACCTCCCTCTTGTTTTTCTTTCTTCCCATATATTTATCTAATTTATATTTCTTTGATTTGAGATTTATTAATTATTATAATGTTAGAAAAGCATAGAGAGTTTTTTAAAGTTGTATATAACTTAAATTATAGACAACAAAACTGATATAATAATTATCTCTTTTATTATTTAACTATTGTTACCCTACTAAAAATAATAATTTATAAATTCATGATTAGGGTTTCAAGATATTTTCTCTGAAATTGTTTTACTATATTTAATAAATTCCCAAGCAATACATTCAACACAACTCGGATTTACAAAAGACACAGAAAGTAGGGGACCATATTTTTATTTTCAAATCCTTTAGGTTTTGTTAGACAAAGTTTTAACTTTCTCAAAGTCAGACCTGAAGCGATCTCTCAACATCGACAGCACGTCAATTCTCAAGCCATCATACTCCTTTCTGGATATCATTTCTCCCTTTTTATTTAGCTCATCTTTCAACTTGGCCATATCTTTGTTTATTTAAGCAATCTTATTGTTCAATTTTTGCATCTCCAAGTTGCTTTCCCATTCAGCCTTTGTTAAAACCTTCACTTTTTCAGTCTGTGCCAAAAGAAGCTGCTGGTGTTTCTTCAGACTTATGCATGGAGGGTGTTCAGGAAAATTTGGGTTGACTCTTCTCGGGCTATCCTCTCGAGAACTCGTCCCCTCCAACTGAATTGTAGCGTCTCTTGTAATTTTCTCTATTTTTTATTTTAAAAAATCAATTGTTTAATTTAGCTCTCCTTGTTTTTGCAAGTTTTTCTCTGCTTATTGATAGAGTTTCTGCTTCAGCTCCTCAATTAATCCATTATTCGCATCTTCTACTCCCTTCTGGATGATCAGGGAATCTCCTTTGCGGTTATTTTCTTGAAAATCATCGATGCTGTTCTGGATCTCTTCTTTCAAACTGTCATTTTCTTTTTCTAATGCTTTTACTCTTTTTTCTAGTTCGTCTTTCTGTTTCTTCTATGCCTGACACATTTTTTCCAGTTTATCGATTTCCTGTTCCTGAGCTTACACCTTTTCTAGAAGTTATCGCAGTTGGTTGTTATTATCCGTTGGAGCCGTTATCAAATCCATACCAATTTTCTTTAGTGTATGGGACGAAGTAGATTATAACTTCGAACTTCGCACCACTGCCCCTTCGTAAAAACCGTAAGTCTGAATCAAATTCATGAGTCTCATTTGGCAATCCTTATCGAGACGTAAAATTGCGTTGATGAATTAAATCTTATTTGGAGCCTGTACGCAAGCACCGAATATCTGAAGTCCGAATTTGTAGATTTCATCCTCATCTTTATTCTGGGCAATGAAGAGCAGGTTAGAAAACTATGGGTCGAATTCATTGGCTATAAATTTCTTGTAATGTTCCGCGAGGTGTCTGCTTACGCGCTTAAGGTTGGAGAGAACTACACTCCAACTGGGGTTATCGGAAAGACTGGAATCGGTTAAATCGAAATCCTGTATTAGTTTGAGCAGTTTGCAATAAGCAACCCCATCATAGAGTTATGCGTATTTTTCGAAGTTGTTCCCCAGTACTTGGCTAATCCAAGCTAAGAGTGATTATTTTTAAAGTGTTTTTATGTCAAGGTTCATCTTCTTAGGGCTATCGGTTTCTTGCAAATTAAAGAAGTTATTTCAATAATTCTAGTATTTATTATAATAGACACTGAGACCGGCATAAACTATTCTTTTAAATTAAAGATTGTTTAACATTCAGTGAAGGCTATATTAAACTAAAAGAATAATAAACAAACAAGATGGCTATATTATTTTTTAAAATTACATTACTGTCAAATATATATAATTATAGAATATCATTAATTTTGTTAAAACAGCGATCCCATAAAATACTACCACTTTTCTCTTGTGATCCTTTGAGAAAATGCATTCAAATAATACTCCGAAGCATAATTGGTGGTAATACCAATTGTCGGCCGAAATCCAACTCTGACCTCAACCGTTTCTTCTGATCAGACACTTCCGTATAGCTCCTCATGTGAGTTGTAGGATTATTCACTCTCTAAAATTCTAATTGTTCCGACGCATCATCGTCTTGGTTTATCCTGTAGCTGCCTCCACGAACTCTCTGTTCCTCCTATGATTCCAGTGTCTTCTTCCGACCCAAAGACCGTATTGATGATTTTTTGGGATATTATGAGGGAGCACTACTTTTGCGATGCAATATCTTCGGTCGCAGCTAGTTCGAAAAGTCAAAAAACTGGTATCGATTGGGATCGATAATGTTTTTCTTATTGGCAGGGTCTTTATGGCGTTCTGCCATTATCTTTGTTTTTTTTAAGACTAAGCTCACAACTTCTCGAGTGAAATCATCCCCAAACTAGAGCTTACCGCCCCTGCCTTTGGATACAAATTTCCTCTCCTTCCCCAATAACTCGTTCACTTTCAGATATTTAACAAGAGGATTATCTCCTGTTTTTCTCGCCTTCATAAATCTCTCAAACCGTAGTTCCCTTTCATCATTTTTTGCCTCGACCATAGGGGTGATCTCTTTCTATGTGTAGTGACTCATTTGCGAAGTAAATATCTTCCTATCGATGCAGTAAAGTTGCAGCAGCTCCGAACTCGAGATGGCTGAGCTATGGCGTGGCTTATTGAGTATCAGCTCCACCTAACCAACGAGCTGTCCTTCGTAGAGAGTACATATATCGATCGTCCCACTTGTAGAGGCTTTGACCAGGCGAACCTCTCCTTTACAGATCAGAAAGAGTGATTCGCTTTGTGAATTTTCTTCGTAGATCACTTGGTTCCTTTGAAAGCTAAGTTGCGATGTGTTGTGGACTAGGATCTCAAGTTGGCTCTTACTGAACTGCATTAACACAGGATTATCTTGAAACCTGATTAACTTTTTTATGTACACTTTGGTGCGGTAATCATCCAATACCTCGGCAAAATCTTCCGGCCTTAGAAAAGCAAGGTAAGTCTACTCTTTTGCGACGGTCGCGAACATTCTTCGACTCTGTGAAATAGCCTCTGCCTCTCCGAAACCATGAAATTGTTTATATTATTTTATTTCCTACAGACCATTCCCGCCGCCCACTACTGCAACTACAAGCCCACTTACCACGAAGTAAATCTCTGCCGAGTGGTCGCCCCGCGAGTATATGACTGCGTTTGTATGGGCAGTTTTATATTTGAGCTTCTTCATGATTGTGTTTATTATATCTCTGTAACCCTGAGGAGAGAGCTCAGCGAACATCCGGTCAAACACGTCGACGCTTCTGACGGATTCAATGAGTTGTTGGAGAGTCAAGGGACAGCTCGTGCTCGGTCTGGACGGCAAGGAAATTTGAATGTTTGGTAAAATGACTCTTTGAGGATTGGCAAATTACGACATAGTTTTATTTATAATTAGTGATATATTTTAAAAGACAATAGCCTCAGAAAAATAAAAATAAAACTATATTGTTAATTTATTTAAAAAGCAATATAATTTACAAAACATTTTTCCTTTTTTTATTGCTTCATGGATGGATTCTTGCGCATGGTGCATTTGTCGGCCACTACAATAGATCTGTCTCCGTTACACGTTTACCTCTCATCCAATCTGTAATAGCTTGCTTTACGGTGTTTCCAGAATTCATTGGAATCACTTCGATGGGATTATCGTAATAAAAATCGACTATTGCGTAGACGTGATTTGCACATGCAATAGCCCAATAACTCCTTTCAGGATGTGTGGTCGCATATTCAGCCAGCGTAAAACTGAAGGCACTCCTGTAATTGTGAATCGAAAGCATCTCACCGACCGAGCAGGGCGATAAGTCATTGCCATTGATGCACTTGACTTTAATGATGTTTGAAATGGCCCAAGTATCGTAAAGGGAGTTAATTAGCAACATCTTTCCCTCGAGGTAAGGATGTGCATGCTCAAACAGCAAACATAACCACAGTTGGTTCGGGAAAGTTTTTTGGCATTTGGTAATTGGAATGGGTGTCTCCGCATAAACTATTTTAACCATCGATTGCATGAGCTGCCTGAAATCGTGGGCTAATGTGATATGATTTGGCTGGTCTATGAACACTCCTGAATCGACGATGGCTCCGTAGCGCACTTCGCTTCTGTTGATCTTGCTCTGCAGATAGTTCGTCCACATGTATGTGGCGCTAGCACCTGCGCTGTCTCCAGTGAGTATCACATCAGTTGACCTGCTGAAGAGACCGAACATATTCTCCAGCCATTGGAAGTTTTGCTTGACAATTTTCTCTCCCTTGAAAAATAAGTTTATTCCTTTGTAAGGAATTGGAGAATACCTGTAGCCCTGGTGAATCATTCCGTCGCAATAGGCGAATAATATTTTTGTCCAGTTGTGATAGTTCGGATTTTTAGTCTCTTGGGTACTCAAATAACCTACCCCTTAAATGACATCGGGCCAGAGAGTAGACGAACCGAGCTG
Source organism: Halesus radiatus (assembly GCA_022606495.2). Classification (NCBI taxonomy): domain Eukaryota; kingdom Metazoa; phylum Arthropoda; class Insecta; order Trichoptera; family Limnephilidae; genus Halesus; species Halesus radiatus. The sequence continues at coordinate 15,120 of JAHDVE020001803.1, read as the reverse complement.
GGTTTTACTGCGCTGATAGCAGCTTTATAAAGTGGAGGGCAGATCGACATCTACGCAGAGTCCGCCCCCGAAAAAGAAGAGCAGAAACTTGTTGGTCTCTGCTCCGAGGTGGGTGTAAAGGACAGCAGGGGATCCGTCCAGACAGACTGCTTCTGGGTCCAAGCCTGGGGTCACCTTTCTATAGTCTGCTTATTGAGACATTGTAAGCACCAGGAGGGCTAAAAAGCATATAGTTTGTAGGCGAGGTTTTGCCATATGGATAAAATGTGATATTTAGGAGATATTAAATAGATATTTGAAATTTTATAGATAATGGTAAAATAAATTAATGGTGTATAATGATATATATATGGTGATATACAAAGATAGTTTTGTGTTTGGAATTGCGTACAGGGATTTAATATGTTGGATGTGTGTTGTATACATCCTTAAGGATTGGTCTCTACCTACAATTGGTGCGTTTGAAACAAAAATTGTATTCAATTTTGACAATATTTTAACACTGTTAAACATACATATAACTATTCCTAAAAAAACGGAATATTATTTTTAATAAGAAAATCTTGTTTGGAGATATATTATTACGAGGAATAAACATATTATTTTAAAGAAAATAATATAGTTAATTTTTGTATGGAAATGTTCAGATAACACCATTTTTAAAAATATTCCTACTTTATACAAAATATCTAGGACATTGAGTTATTGCTTGGGACATGAGGTTATATTTTTAATTTCTTTACAAAAATAGATTTATATGGTTAAAAAAACTTCAAAAAGAGGATATATATGTTCTAAAACAAGTTTATATGTTTAAAATAAAATAAAAGAAACAGAATAATTAAAAAAAAAACACAATAACTCATCTTTAAAAAAATACTGATTGTTTTGTGTGAGTTTTGTGTTCATTTCCTCCCCAAAAAAAACAATATCAACCGATACCAATCATAAACTACACAGTTTTTGAAACAATGTTGATCAAATCTCCTTCAATGCTGATGATGTATACTTGTGCAAACATCCAGCTTTTTGAGCTGGGATTTACTAAAACTTCCTACATCTCTTTAATATTACTCACTTTTGCCATCGCTGTGAACCATTTCAAGATAAAAAATCACTTGTTTACTCAGGACAACCAGTTGAGAGCAGGGGAATTAAACTAAGCTGGATCAAAATAAAATAACCTATTTTACTCAGCTAGTTTTGACCAAAACTCAAAGGTAAATACGGTTTATTTAAATTCTAGAGAATTCCAAATCTCACAACCCGGGTCCAACGTTCTTATTCCCGAAGAAATTCATGCCAGGGCATGTCTCGTCCTTGAACCCAGCCTCTCACAAGCAGAAGAGCCATTAATAAAGGTGGACAATATACCTTTAACCCCCTTTGAGTTCAAAACTTTAAAATTGATCGAAAATTCAAAAAGGAAGCACAAAAGAATCAAATCAAAAAAAGAGAGGATGCCTGCTTTCAAAGCAATTTCCTTTCAAGAAGATCTGATATTTGAAGAAACATAAATATAAGTAGAAAGGCAACCATAAAAAATAGCCGTAGATCTAAGAAATAGCCGCCAATAATCTAACGGTACTTATCTCCACTCGATAATGGATGGGCTCAAAAGATTATTGGCTAATGAAAGAGGACCACTTCCCCAGTTTCTATGCAACAAAATCTCGAAATATTTGGCTCTGGGAAGCATACTGATGCTCGCTCATCCTCGGATCAGAGCAAGGTATCTCAACGTAGTCAAGGGTCTTGTTGCCCTCGAGATTGCTCGATTCGTCATGAGAAAAGCGGCGAAATCTATCGGGCTGCACAAATAGCAACTAGATATCTCTCAGAGTTTTAAAAGGAAGATGATATTTTTAAACCGATGATATTTTTAAATTGTGAGTTAAATTATTATTTATTAGACATACATATTGAATATTAATCTTTGTTATTTTTTTCGTACTTATGTAAAAAAAAAAAAAGGAATACACATTTATGTATATGGAAATATTATTTTTCTTCGTAGATTAGTCAGAAATTTATAAAAGGAAAAAAAAATATTTATTGTATGTAAAAAAGATATATTATTTGTGAAATAACTGAATTGAAATTACATAAAAATGTATATCAATACTCATTCAAGCCTTAAGTTTAATCAGCTTTTGCCATATCACCTGGTTTTTGGACACTGGTTCTTGCATATCCAACGCCCACTCCCTGAATATCTCAGCAAACCGATTCGATAACGAAGGGATGAAGTCTATAAAGTTTAACTCAACCACTTTGTTCAGATACGCCAGCCATTCTTTCATCTTGGCTTGAGTTTCCGTATCCTTCGGCATAATGTAGTATAAAATCTAATCTTTGGGCAATTTGTCCAGATTCGGGATTTTCAACAATATGCTTGAGGGAATCTCCCACTTGGACATGTCAGGATAGGCTTTTTCCTTCCGCTTCTGAAGATTGATCTTGAATTTTAAGTACTCATCCTCAGTATCTGCCCGTTTTCGCAGCAGTTCACGCATGGCCTCGTTTTCCTGGTGAGCATACTTGAATACTGTTGAGAGATGTTTATCCATTGTCTTGCGCTGCAGTGTGAAGTTTCTCCCCCACTCGATCAAGAAGTTGTTAAGCTCTATGAAACAGTCGTTGAGATCGTGATGGTTTAGCGAAGGACACGTGTTGCCAAAATTGGAATAAGCTTCTTGGAGATCAGCAAAACCATTAGCCACTTTGTAAATATTTAGAGATACTTCCTCTAACGATTTAAAGACACTTCTCAAGTCAGTCTTCAGCTTCGCGTATTTGTCTGCTACTGAGTTTGTGAAGGTCGTTGCTGCTTTGAGGATGTTTTGATTCTGAGCTGATATCTCCAAATCAATGCTCCCCGTTTCTGTCTGAATGTTGCTGAGCACTTTAACGAAGCTCATTGTGTTTGTCTCCTGCTTAAAGCGACCGAACTTCGTGTAGTCTTTGATTGATAAAAAGCTGGTTGTTATTCTAGTATTAAACATTAATTTGATTTTGGATAGGCATTCCAGAAATATACGAATCATCGACCCTCTTTTTTCGAGCCCTTTTTTATCGTCAGGCAAAAGCGGTTTGCTCCTTTTTAATGGTGGAACAAAATACCCGGGGCAGAGACGGACAAGGGTTCTTCGAAGCCACTCGAAGTCTTCGTCTGTTCTTTTAATTTCTTCAGCGTCTGGGAGATTATTACTAACTGAAAACCACAATGTATTTGTCGAGCCAATCCCAAATAGTCCTCCACTCGCTATGAATTCAGGTCTATATATATTTAAAAAATATGTTTAGACAACAATATTAAAAAATAATTCTCTTTACTTTTCGACTTGAAATTTGATGGGCTGGTCAATTATATTTCGGTAAGACTTGAACTGGACGCTTTTAATTTTTCTTGTCAGCTCTGTGTCGGTTGCTGCATACTTTTCGAAAGTGACGAGCTGCTTTTTGGCCTCATTGATTCTGAACAAACTTTGGGTAAGATGTTCGTAACCTGTATTTTTGCCTGAATTCTAGCGTTTCGGAGGAGAAGTGTTGGCTGCCCCATCAGTGATCTATGTTAAACTGATTCCTTCCTGAGTATTGTCTTGGTCAATAAGCGTGTAGGATGATGTCTTCTTTGAGGTGAACTCAGCCACGAGGTGCTGTAATTATGAGAGTGTCCAAGTGTCAATATTTTAACCTGTAGATGTTATTATTATATTGATAGATAGTTTTTTTGATGTATTATTGTAGTTTTTATGTGAGTGTACCATCTTCCTTCGTCGACACCAAAAACTCAATGAACTATTCAGGATCATAACCTGCTTAAAATATTTCTTTTCGAAGGTAAGCTTGCTTTTCTAGTTTGTTTTACATTTTTTTAATGCTTTAAGATAGAGATATACTGAGAAATTCAACGAATTTAATTTGAATAAATTAATAATGTATAAAATATGCTTCCCAATAATAATAATTCATTGCATTAAATATTTTTTCAAATGACTTTAAAATATATAAAAAAAAAAAGTATTTTCTTAATGTTAATAATGTTGATGATTTGATTTTTTTGTTTGTATGTTTAAATATTGATGCGTGATAAGACAAAGAATGCTATCAAAAAAAGATAGAACAACTCTCATACTTTAACTTCGCCGCTGGTAATTTGCCCTTGCAAGACCTTTGCTGACTTTTTGTCCACGGTACATCCGATGGAGTGGCAAGTTCCCAAAACCATCTTCACAGTTCCTGCAAAGGTTCTAGACAGGGATTTCTCTTCGACTGCTTTGGCGATTTTCTTGACTTGCTCGAGTGACAGGTTTCCCTTGTGAGTCACATTCTTAACCTTCTTTCTGTCTCTCTCGTAGTCTCCGAGCTCCTTGATGATGAGGGCACTGGATGAGGGTTTGACGGTGATTTCGGCAGCTCTGTTCTGGCACTTGAGCTCGATCATGACTCTGATACCTTTCCATTTGCCTCCTTCCTTGACGATATCTTCACCAACCTTTTTGGCGTTGAGACCGAGGGGACCGAGTTTGGGTGCCAGAGTGGCAGCGGGTCCGGCTTCTCCTCCGAAAACCTTAATGTTAACTATGCAAGAAAGAAAAGAATGAGTTTGGTAAGTTTTAAAGTTGTATTACTGTATCTGACTTCAGTGGGATCGACTTTGGGTGGCATGTTGATATTATATGGTGATTTCTTTGTTATAAAGTTTTATTATAAATATTATATATTTTTTTATTCCTATTAAAATTAGATATATAATTTATATGCAGATTATCATTAATTAATTTATATTATTTTTGTTTCTCAACATTAATTACATAATTATTAATTGTTATTCCATCTATTTTAATATCAATTGATATTGACCTTATTCTCGAGTGTTATAATCTTTTATTGTAGTTATTGATTTAAAAAATTGAATAAAAACATTAGAAATCCTTCTATTTTATGACAACCTATTCTGAATACTCGATTAGGACATGATGGCCCTTGGTTGAAGAAAACAGTTCTTTTTGTTATTTATCTCAACAAATTGATATTAGCCAAAACAGTTTGTCTGTGCCGTAAAATATCGAAAATTTAGGGCTGGACTAAACAAACTATTTTCTCTTACCTTTTTATTTTTTTGTTTTTGTTCTTAGCGTAGAGGAAAACAAATCGAAACTGTAGATATGTCATTGTGTTTTTATCTATCTTAATTTTCTCTTTTTTGTGCAAATGCTTAGAAATAAATAGTCATGGAAATAGTTAATTAATCCCAGAAATAAATAAAGATCAAGAATAGTTCTATCTATTATTTTCCTTTTCGCTATATCCAATCTCCAAGTATAAATATATTTTTATTCCCTTCAACAATCTCTTTTATAAGTAGTTTGTTATATACATACATATTAAAAACATAGTCTATAAATCTAAATACAAAAACCAAAAAATATTATAAAATTAGGGATTAGTTTATATTTTAATACAATATTTATTATATCAATATTATAGCGACAACAATCATAAAAAACCCATAATATTGTATCAGATAAAAAATGGGAAAAATGGTCTAAGCAACGGTTCCCGAACCGCCAACCATATCAAAGGCTCAATAGAACGAGCAGCAAGAGTAAAAAGACAAAGTCCTCTTCAAAAAGCTCGAAGAGATGATGTTGGTTCTTCCCAGAGATCCTGCACTGTACACAACCGAAGTTCGTAAACTCATCGGCATGTTCAAGGAATAATTCATAAAAGTGACATAAAACACCCAAAAGAAGAATGAGAGATTCGGGTAGCTCACGGTTTTCCTATGTCGATGCAGCAAGTTCTACGCGACAGATATGAAATTTATAAGTGAAGATTTGCTGGAACTGCTCAAGACCTACGCCACTATCTTACATCCTTTTAACAGGCGAAAAGCATTTGCAGGAATTATGATTTTGAGAAGTAAAAACTGTCTCTTCCCAGTCTCCACGATCGTGTTCCTGTTATCTATGCTCGGCCTCATGGACAAAGAACTTCGTAAGAGCATATATAGCTTCGTTATGAACGACCTGCGCAGGATGAACAAACATCACAAAAATAACTCCATCAACAAACAGGTGCAACAGTTTATTTTCGAATATCTGAAGAAGAACAGTGACAGGGCGGCTAGAAAAATGCTCAACTTGACCATCGACCTGTACAAAAGACACGTGTGGGATGACCATAAAGTCATAAATATCATCGCATCAGGATGCATGAATGCCTCTTATAAAATTAGACTGATAAGTTCCTACTTCCTGTTTTCGACGACGATGCCAGTCGAAATCGACTCTGATGAGGACGAGGATCTTCAGGACCCCGGCAAAATCACTCTGAAAAAGGGAGTCCAGAAATCCACAAAGAATAAAGAGAAGCACGTGGAGCTGGAGAAGAGACGGGCGGAAAGGAAGCTGAAGAAAAGACAGAACATGAATGTTTCCAAGACATTCTTTCCGATCGACCAGATCTACAATCCGCAGGACTTCTGCGAGAAGTTGTACACAGTTATGGTCAAGAAGGAAGAAAAGTTTATTGTGCGCATAGTGATGATGTCCTTAGTGGCTCGTATGATCGGTAGACACAAACTGATCCTGCTGCCTTTTTACAACTTTTTACAAAAATATATGTATCCCCACCAAAAAGACATCGGCAAGATTCTTAGTTACTTTGCTGAAAGCGTGCATACACTCATTCCTGAAGAGGAACTTGGTCCTATTGTGAAGCATTTGGTTGAAAACTTTGTGAATGACCGCTGCTCGGAAATCGCAATGACGATGGGGCTCAATACTCTCCGTGAGCTGTTTATAAAAAATAACAGCATTTTGGACTCTTAAATGATGATGTACTTAGTCACATATAATGAATTCAAAAATAAGAATGTGGCTGCTTCGGCCAAGAGTCTGTTGAATGCAGTGAGAGATCTCAATCCAGATATCCTTGAGAAGAAATTCAGGCATAGAAGAACCAATAAAGACATTGATCTTAAATACATTCAGAGTATCAGAGACGATCAGAAAGTAGTGGACGGAATTGATGGAGCGGAACTATTATAAGAAGATAAAGGATTTTCGATTGCTCACGATCGGGTGTTCACTGATGATGATTTCAGGAGAATCAGAATGCTCAAGAAGAAGAAATAGATGCTGGCCGAGAAAATAGCTTTGAAGGCTCGTTAAGAAGAGGAAGAAGAGGATGAAGATGCAGACAATGATGAAGATGAAGAAGAAGGCGAAGACGAAGACGAAGGAGAAGAATAGGAATAGGAATAAGATGATTAAGAAGAAGAAGATATATCGGAAGATAGTGACTCTGAGCTCAACAGCCAACAAGAAGGAGAGGACAATGAATGGGAATCCGTATCCAATTAATAGCCCAAAGATGGTGAAGAAGGAGAAGAGTCTTAATTAGATTGGGGAGATGTGGAAGAAGTCGAAGACGATGGATAGGAAGGCCAAAAGGGGAAAAAGGGAACTACAGAAAATCGGAAGAATAAATCAATCAAAAAGAAACTTCTCAAACAAAAATAAAAAACTGGCAACAAACTCGATGACCTCATTCCCGACTCCGAGGTGGATCTTGAGGAGGAAGAAGATGATAACCCCCACGGATTCATCAACTAACACCGAATTGCTTACTACAAGCAAACTAAAGGTGAGGTCAAGGCGGATCGCCTGCAGAATAAAGATGATAAACCAAAGTTTAAGCACACTCCCAAGGCGAAGGGCGGAGGTACAAACGATCAAGCCAAATCAAAACTTAAGCCACTGATGATGACCCGGCCCAAGAAGAATAAACTGAAGTTGAGATAGAAGCAGGTGAAAATCAGAATAAAGGATTTGAAGAATAAACTAGGGAAGATTAAATCTGGAAAACATGCCAAGCAACTCAAAAACAAGAAAGTGGTTAAGAAATTATGATTAATAATAAAAAAACACTATTTAATGTATATTTTTTAGGATAAAATATTAAAAACCTTTAATTCATTTATTTGTATATAACTCTTTTCGATATACGTCATCTATATGTATCCTACGTAATTGCGTGATGGATAAAAATTATATTAAACACAACCATAACAACGGGGAGTTCTATGAATATATATTTTTTAAGAATGCTTCTGAAAAGAATAGACAAATTTATTTAAGTCATTCACTGTGTTTTGGTAGATACTTTCGTCTTTTCTATCTATCGTTGTACCTCATTTTTGAAGAAATAGTCACAATAGTCAAAATAGTAACCACCAAGATAGTCCCAAATGTAAGTAAATGAACCAAACACTCCTGAGTTCTTTGAGTGATGGAAATTGTGGGACGAACTGCTACTGGACATTGGGAGAATTCTCATTGGACTAAAAGGAAACTCTATTCCAGAGTGAGCTTCGTTCGTATTGATGAGCCTGAAGAAAATACACATCAGGGAATTAAAAAGGGTTAGTTTTGGCCCACAAGCTATAAGAGCAATTCCTGAGGATAGTATGTTTCCGAAAATATATTCAACGGGATGCGCATACTCAGACACGCTAGAAAAGGGGTTGTCGTATTCGTGATGCTGTTTGTGGAAATGCCGATAGAGGAACGGATAGTGGAAGAGTCGATGGGTTAGGGAAAATGCGAGATCCTCCACATAGAGATATATGAAGATATTCGTTACGTACTCTTGAAAGGTAGGAAAACGAATATTAGAAGGGTTCAATAGTCCGAGTAGAATTCCTAAAGGATAGTAGACAACATGACTGAGGATGAGTCCTCTGATGGTTTTAACTTTGAACTATGCCCAGTTTGATCTGTTCCAATGCCATTGAGTATTCTATGTTATTTTTATGCGTGGGTACAATAAAGATTTATTGTAGGAAATATATATAATGATACGTTGATTTTATATTTTTCAAGATAGGAGTTATTGGAAATGTAAGCAGGCAGATAGAATAGAAAGGCCATTAGGGCTGTGACAGTATGCAATGTGATTCCAGTTACCATGTAAAATGTTTTATCTGTAAATAATAATTATGATAAAAAATATTTATGAGGCATCAATAGTTATTTATGATTTGATTACAATTTTCGATGTGATCAGGCCAAACATACTTGCCAAAAGAGTAAGTCCCAATTAATAAGGCCACAAGCAGGATGACAGCAAGGATAACATTGAGTGGTCCTTTTTTAGAGTAACGAATCTTTTAAAGTTGGAACAGGCTGAGCCGAGAACTCAAATTTGCATTCATCACCTCTTGTATTTTATTCGAAAAATATATTTTGATTGAATTTTATAGCCAAATATTTATAATATATCTAGATACTGTATGGTAATTTTATAATATCACATTTAACATATATATAAATATCAGAGTATTTACTAGTTTAATTTGCTAACATATTCCATAGCTATTTAAAAAAATAAAAAAATATATATTTATGTGAGTTTTGGAATCCAATACAATGCCTAAAATATTTTCGATGAAGCAAGAGGAGCTAAAAATATGTATATTTTCTAATCAAGCTTAGGCCTGTTCTTCCTGTGCTTCCTTCTCTTCTGCAAGTTTTCGCTACTATTCCATTTTTTCCTCTGAGCAAAAATATATGCAAAAATATATGCAAAAATATTCAAATAAAATATAACATATCTGTCTTTTGTTTATACCTAATGCTTTCAAGTCAACCATATATTTATGCATGTATTCGTCTTCCGCTTTCATCAGCTTTCTTTCGTTCTTCTCTTGTGCCTTCTCATTTCTATTTCTAATAATAGCTTGCTTTCGGGTTCTTTCCGCTTCCATCGCCAGCCGATGCTGTTTCCTCACGTCGTTTTCAACTTATTTTAATATTTCTGCGGGTTTATTAGTTTATTGATGTTTAATGTGAAAAAATAAGTTAAATTACTCCAAACATTGTTGTCAATCGATGTCTCATCATGAAGTTATTTATCTGTCTGGCCGTACAGATAAGGTCCCATAAATTCAGTAAGTGAATGCTCGATAGAACTTATGAAGAGTCCTCCGTTTTCCAAGAGGTCAAGAGTATTGGGTTTGATGTATTTTAGAAATTATTTCGCCATCACTCTCGAAAGTAATCTTCGATGGCAGTTCCTCTGAACTTACTTTTTCTGTTTGAGTGCAGCTATTTTTTTGTCCTGTAGCTTTTCTCAGATTATAATTGAGACAAACAAAAATAACAAATAATGGATTATGGTAATTGGCTAACTTACGTTTTCCTCTCGTAGCCTGACTTATCTTTGCTCCATCGCTTTGATCTTGTCTGCTTCTTGAGTATCCATTTCCTTTAAATATTGCTGCCTGTCTTTCATAACTCTCAGCTCTTCTTCCTGAAGTACCTCGGCCCGACTGATCTCGAGTGTTTTCCCACAAAGTACCCTCAAAAGAGGCTCAACCTCATAATCAAAATCGAAGAGTTCATTATCCCATATTTGTGTTTCGATGTCTTCTCCAGTTTTCTCAGGCATGAATAGTCGAACCACTGGCTTCTCAATGATAAACTCAGTTTGCGTGTCTTTTTCGTATCGGGGAGGTTTATCGGTGAGAGTTTCCACAAACTCATCAGTGAAAATATCGATATTGGCCCGACGTTGGCCAGAAGCTGTTGCTCCGAATTCAGCTGCAGAATCCTGATTCACATAAAAAAGAAGCATAAATGTTTGTTAAATATATCTCATCTTTTTTATTTTATTTTTACTTCAGGTTTGAAGAATGCATTTTTTTGTTGGTAGGTATTCTTGTTGGGTATTTCCACATTCTTGCTGGTGACGATGGCCGCGTACGTGTTGCCCCTCACGATTCGTTTATCCCACATTAAATTGTTATAAGTCAGTTTACTATATGAGGTTGCATTTTTTATTGTATTTGATTTGTATATATCGAAAGATTTAATAAAGAAAGAAAAATGTATCGGTTCTCATAGAGATCATTAAAATTTGTCATTTTGTTTGCTTACATTTCTTATTATTCTTCCTCCTCGACAGGCTACTTGTACTTCTTCTTGGGCTTGACGACGCGGGGAGCTGCGGCAAAAGAATATTCGTTTTATCGACTCATTATGAATGATAGAATAGTAATAATTAATAAGTTTATTATTATTATCTTTAAGTTATATTATTTTTTAAATATATATGTGTGTGTATCGAATATAATAAGTCTGAAATAAATTCAATAGTTGAGTTAGTATTGAAAATATAAATACTTTATAATCGTTAATAATATTTAATCTAAAGTTATTTTATCATTATATACATTTGTTAGAAACGATATACAAGCATCGCATTACATCTGTTATGTTAAAATTTGGAGAAAGTATGAATCTTTTATTTTGCTTATCAATTCATAAAAAGGTATTTTTTAAATGCCGAAATGTACATACTCTGCATGTGTGTTATGAGGCATAAATAATTTTTGCTAAAGTTGGCAATCTCTAATTGATTGTTATATAGATATAAATGTATAATATATATATTACATTTAGATATACATTTTTTGTTGGAATCGAAATTTGAATTTGAATATATAAATATTTTGAATTACAATTAATATATTAATTTTAAAATTAATATATTAGCATATAATTAGAAACAAAAAATTATTAATTTATATTGTTTTATCTAGGAGAAGAGCAACACACGCAACGAAATGAAAAATCATTAAATCTAATAACTCGAACTCTTTCCCCACGACAGGAAAGCATTTTAACTCAACCAAAGCTTGAAAAGTCGCTATCTCAGCAACTCTGTCAGATTGCTTAATGCAAAGGACTCCCATCTGAACAACCTCAAAACCATCGTCGAAAAAAAGAAAAGAGAGATCGAACAGGTCATTGTGCCGAAGGATAGACTGTTCCGAATCGACGCTCTCTCAAGGAAGGAAGAAATGGTGGAGAAGGACATTCTATTTTGTGAAGAAGAGATTATGAAGCTAAGACAGGATATTCAGACGCTCATGAACAAGAATGCTGAACTGAGTGTGCAAGGTGGCGTTGTTAAGGCTGAACGGAGGGCGCATCTCGATAACAGCAAGGCACTGGAAAGACTGTACCGGAGGGCGGAAGATGCATTACAAATATCCACAGGCAACTATCTAGTGAACAAAGGAGGGTATAGTCTGATAGCAAAAAACTATATCTGAATCAATACAAACTATATATCTATCTTTATAATATTTTTAATACCATAAAAATGATAAGTATAAAACAAGAAAGAATAAGAAGAAGAAGAAAAATATGTAAGTAAAGTGCGATTATATAAAATAAGAGGGTTGTATCTTGTTTAAATTGTCAGCTGAATATATTCAACACTTACTCGAAGGCTTGATACTCATGTGAACAAGGATATTAGTGGATTTCTCTTCTTTGTTTTCATCTAATAGAGGAACGACACGATAGCCAGGCCGCATCAGCCGAACAGGAACTGAAATCTGGCCGCATTCTGGGATACAAAAATAGATATTCGCAAAAAATAGGTCTTCAATCTCGAAAGCAACCTCGGAAGTCTCGCGAAATATGCACTGATAATTAATCGATTTCTTGATCTCAGTGACCCTCCTAACTTCACAGTTACGGTTGTAGGTCATGTCCAATCTGCTGCCGAATAGTCCCAAGTGGACACTCACGTCGAAGCCTTCCTCATCGTCCTCGCGTAGATTGTGGCAGCTGATCACCCTGATCTTCAAAGTGTACTTTTCTGCGGGTGGTACAGAGCTCGACCGCAAATACTCAGGCTTGAGTACGTAGCCCCCTGTCTTGTTTCCGTTTTACATGAAAAATCCCTTCATGACCATGTTGTAGATATCGGTGCTCTGGGTGTTCAGTGAGACTAGCTGGGCGCCTGCCTCATACATAGGGATGGGATTATAATTTGAGCTTTCGACTCGAGTGCCCTGTGGGTAAATGCGAACCCAACAACGCTTCGAAAACTCCACAAGCTGCTCGTGCTTTTACCAATTGGAGATCATATTGAGGACCGTACCTTCGCTGAGATTCCCCATCTCAAAGCAACTCTGCTGAAGGTCTAGCTTCCCCACCACTATCGCATAGAAATTCATGAGGCAGACCTCTGCCCTCGTGTTGACTGATTGCTGGAGTTAAACTATCGGTTTTTCCAAACGAGATGTGGAAATATTCTTGCAGCTGGTGGCAGCATCGCTCCAAAGTTTATAGAGATGTCTTCGCTTTTTAAAGGAGTCCGGATAGTTGTTAGTTACTTCTTGCAGCTTTCTGATCTTAGACATCCTCCCAGTGTCAGTGCGCACTTCGATGTTCTCTCTTTTAATTGAGGGGCGGATGTCCGAGATGAGGCCGGTGCCTTGAATTATGATTCTACCACTGAGCTCCTTAGGACTTGTCCATCCCATTTTGTTGGTGAGATTTTGGGGAATCGTGAATATCTTTTCTCCTAGTTTGGTCCTCAGGATCTCAGCCATCTTTCGTTGGTTTTCTGGACCGCAATGATTCTCAAAGGATAGAACAATTGGTGTGTGGGAGGGATTAAGCCTATTGAACTCTGCTATCTCATCGATGACCTTCTCGAAGCTGATGGAAGCAGTGAGTGTAAATCCATGTTTGATAATCGGGCCCTCTCTGGAGTCATGAATGTCTAGTTCTACACAACGCACACCCGCATAGAAATCCTCAATGTATCTGGAGACCTTGGAGTCACTGGTGAGCTGATTGCCAGAAAGGTAAGTATTATGGCTGCTGTGGACAAAGTAATGGGTGATGGGCTGGTCCATCGGCTGATATTGGATGGTCTTGGCGGGGTTCACCAGAGAGTTGGCTTTGCTGAACAAGAAGTTGCAGAATTCGTAGAAAGAAATCTTCTCTCCAAATCTATTCGCGATTGCATCGAGTTCGGAAGCATCGCTTACGAGCTGCTCCTCCTGTAGGAAGAGCTTGAAGATTTCTCTGTTGAGCATTGGGGTGAGGTAGTTGTAGACAGTGACTTTGCTATTTCCCAGATCGAAGACTGGACAATACTTGTAAAACGTTAACTTGAGTTCGTTTTTGCAGAGCATTGCCTTGAAGAATTGCTCGAACTCCCCCCTCAGCAACCCTTTTTTAGGATTTATTGGTGCTAGTTCCTTGACGATCCTTTGGGCGACGTTGTCATATTTTAGGTCCAGCTTCTCCATCAAACAGGTGAGCTATTTTTTGCTCACGCTTTTGTCTTAAGTATGGTTGAAGCGAAGGAAAGCTTTGCAGATGCGGGTGTCGAATGGACTTTTGTCATGGATGAGCTGGGCTTTTTTGATGAGATATTCGAACTGTAGTCTGCGAAGTGAGCACTCCACTTAGTTTTAGAATACCATGATCCATTTGCAAACTTCTTTGAAGATGATATACTTCTTATTGTGGCGCACACGAAGGATTTCTTGCTTATGGCTCTCCGTGATGATGTTGAGTTCTGCGATGTGGATGATATCGAATTTCCTGGTTTGTTTATTGACGAGGATGAGAAACTTCTATTAGTCAGGATAGAGGCTGGCGATAACTTTGACACCGTCTGAATGGTAGTCGTCATCGCAGAGCATAGTCATGGGCACGCCATACATGATCTCTTCTTCGAAAGAGTCAATGTTGACATTGTGTTAAGCAACAAATTTTTGCTTGAGATTCCGAGATGATTGAATGAAGATTTCTTCTAACATTTTTTATGAATATTCTATTATTTATTTATTTATTTTGTTCCCTCTCAATTAGTTCTTTTTTTTCTTTCCTATTTTTATTATAACATTAGTTAGTTATATTACAATAAATAAATGGAATGTTTCTAAATTGATCCAATGTGAAATAAATTATTTATTGATTTGTTTTTTTCTTCTCTTATTTTATTAATTAAAAAATTATAGTTGAATGCTATTCGAAAAAATTAATACCACAACAAGAATCAAACAAAATCAAACAAAATCTCCATACATTTATGCATTTATTTGTTTAACTCTTCTTCCTCTTTGAAGTATAAATTGACTCTATTCTAGATTTTTAGGAAAGCTCAGTTTTAATAGACCGTTGATACTGTAATTAATCTTTTTTGTTGAATTTTGTAATGTTTATTTCCTTCAAAATTACAAATATAAACTTATGTATACATTGTTTAATATGTTTTTTAGATTATTTATTT
>JAHDVE020001802.1:0-23640 GCA_022606495.2 Halesus radiatus | reverse complement strand
TAACTTGCAAATTGAAAAATGTAATGATCAAATCTTACCGGTTGATAATCATCACCCCCCTCTTCATATTAATTTAAATGTATGTTATGTCAAATCAAAACCCGTCGAAGAAACTCTAAACTATAAAAAAGCAGATTTTGATTCTATAAATTACCATCTTTCTCACGTCAACTGGTCTTTTTTGTCAGACATGAACACTGACAAGTCTTTAGAAAACTTATATTCAATAATTTCTAGCACCATCAACTCATATGTACCACTATATATTCCTAAAAACCATAAATATCCAACTTGGTTTTCATCAAATTTAATAGCCACATTACAACAAAAAAAAACTTCACAAAAAATTCAAAGAAACTCACTCAAAAATTGACTATTCAAATTTCAGTGAATCTAGAAAAAAATGCAAAGAACTCTCTAAAATCTGTTACAAATCACATATTAATTATATCGAGAACACAGCTTTAAAATCAAACAATCTCTGGAATTTTCTTAAAAAAAATAAACAATGACAGTACTGACTATCCACCAGAAATGCATATGGATGATAAATACGCCAACTGTACACAAGATATTGCAAATCTTTTCTCAGATTTCTTCAAAAATGTATATGATGATGAAACACCAGAAGAAAATATACTCTCATACACTTTTAAAAAAACCACACATTTAACCAATTGCTTCATCACGGAAGAATCTGTTAAAAGGAAATTATGTTCCCTATATATAAACAAATCTGCAGGCCCGGACACCATTCCGCCAATTTTCCTAAAAAAATGCTCCTCTGTATTGTCTAAGCCACTGAGCATCCTATTTAACCATCTCCTATCGTCTGGATATTTTCCCATCTACTGGAAATTCAGCTTTATTATCCCTATATTTAAAAAAGGTGACGAGACTGACATTTCAAACTATCGGCCAATATGCATACAATCTGTATTACCCAAAATCTTTGAATCTCTGGTTCTGGATGAAATATATCCCACACTAATAGAAGTAATAAATGACCAACAACATGGCTTCATCAAAGGTAGATCAACTACAACAAATTTATTACTTTTTCAAAACTATATATTGGAGGCATTTGCAAAAAAATAAACAAGTTGACTGTATATACACTGATTTCTCGAAGGCTTTTGATAAAGTATCTCACAAAGTACTGATCCGGAAACTTCATGCCCTGGGAATTGGAGGAAATATTTTAAAGTGGTTAAGTAGTTACTTATCAGATAGAACCTTGTTTGTTAAAATAAAATCTTTTATATCCAAATCGTTTTCCGCTACTAGTGGCGTACCGCAAGGTAGTCACCTTGGTCCGGTTTTAATTCTTGTCTTTATAAACGACATAGTCAACGGCTTTAAAGGTGTCAAAGTTTTGCTATTCACCGACGATATTAAATTATATAGAGAAATAACTGATTCAAACCACTGTCAAATTCTTCAGTTTAATATTGACATGCTAAATAACTGGTGCTCACAAAACAATTTATATCTAAATGTTGAAAATGTAAAACTCTAACCTTTTCCAGAAAGAAAACGTCTCTCTTTTTTGACTATTCAGTAAATCAAATTAATTTACAAAGAGTTACAGAAATGAGAGATCTCGGAATTATAATGGATGAGAAACTAAATTTCACTGCTCACATTCAACAAATTGTAAATAAAGGTATGAAAACTTTAGGATTTATATTAAGAACAATAAAAATTTTTCAATCGTTACAAGTAATAAAATTATTGTACATAGCCCTAGTTAGAAGTTTAATTGAACATAATTCCATAGTGTGGTCGCCTTTCTACAAAATACATATTCACAATATTGAAAGAATTCAAAGAAAATTTTTGCGTTTCATAAATTTTAAAGTAAACATACCTTTAGAGCACATAAATTACCCATCGTTAATGAATATTTTAAATATTCCAACATTAGAAAACAGACGGAAAATTAACGACCTAACCTTTTTACTAAAATTGTTAAACTGTAAATTAAATTGTTCTGAACTCCTGCATTTAATAAACTTGTACATACCCAATCGAACTACAAGACAGACATTAACTTTCTACATATCTTTATCCCGTTCTAACTATAGTTTAAATTCACCAATTCAACGCTTACACAGTCTTGGTAACAAATACTTAAATGATATGGATGTATTTGACAATAATCTAAACTTGGCAAATTTCAAAAGAGGATGAGTGATTTGTTTCTGCCTGGTTTATAAATTATTGTTAACTACAACTTTTAACATTATTTACTTATTTGTTATCAATGTCAGTATTGACTTGGTGGATATTGGACCCGTTATTTTTTTATTTTTTCTGTTACTGTGCATTATTAGTTTTTGGTGCAGTTACTGAAATGTGTTTTGCACCTGTGTGAATATTATAAACTAAATATGTAAAAGCCCATATAGGGCGTATATAATATAATAAATAAATAAAAAAGTATGCAGAGAGGATATGCGTTCGTATAACAAAAGTCGATATATAGTATGTCATACTTTGTTATTCGGCCGTATATCGGGGGGCCAACTGTCGGGGGATCAACTGTCATAGAACCGTTTTTACCATGTCCCATTTCTACATTCAATTAAACAAAGTCTGATTTTGTAATTAATTTTAAGTGTGTAATATTAAATTTGTTGCATTTTAACACCTCGACTCCGGTGATGGGTCTGATATGACCCTGTGTTTTTTAAATAAAAGATTTTTCCGCAAATATTTCGTTTAGGCTAATTTCCTCTTGTCTATTCTTTTATCAAATATTTACCCACATCTCGACTCAAAAATGATTAAAATCGGACACGTTTTAAATAAGTTATTAGAATAATTGTGTATAAAAACACGCAAAAACTCTATCTCTTCTCATTTGAATTTGAGCAGCCGACGAAACAGTATATCTCTCGCTCTATCCTTCCGTCTTTGTCTCTCGCAGTCCTTAACACGCAGATGTTGTCAACCATTCGGGCACATTTCTAGTATTGTGATTATATTTTTATAACTTTGTTTTAATTTTTTTTATTTCGTACCGTACTAACGCAATGGCAAGGCAACATTATTTAGCTGATAATGAGATTGAAAAGCTACTTAACAGTGAGATCAGTGATGATGGCGACTTAGAATTCGAAGCATTGGATCCAGAATTTGAAAGTGATCCGGAAGACATATTACTAGAGGAAATATCTGAAAGTGAAAATGGAAGTGATAATGCAGTTAGTGTAGGAAATCTGAGTGAATCCGTTGCAGATCAACTTGTCAAATTCCGGATTCCTTTAATTTTTTAATGAAAATTGTTCATTTAAATTTGTTTTGTTGAAAAATAAAAGTTTTAGTATTTTTAACTAAAATGTATGTCATTCAATGGTTTTAATTGTGACAAATAAATGTGTGAGAAAATTAAATACTCAAATAAGAACGCCATTATATAATATTTTCTAATATTTGCATAAGCAATCATCATATAATATGGCTATAAATTTAATTTATTTTCTTTTTACACATCTTTCTATTAGAGGTACAGCCACAAGGAAGAATTAAATAAGTGATTTTATTTCTGGTATTTTAAATAATACATGATATACTTGTAAATGCACACCATCGATTTCCCGAAAATGTTAATAAATATATAAACAAAAATGTTCGCTTCCACTGACTTCCTGGGCCGAGTCCTTACCCCCCCTCCCGCACTGCCCTCCTCATTCCCCTGACCGTCGGAAGCGGTTGTCTCAAGACGCGACCGATTTAGTCGTGGTTTTGCTTTCGCGTGGTATGCCCGCGCTGCTGCATATCGAAGAACCGCAACATTTACGGAATACTAATTTCTAAAACATCTATCTTTATACAAGAAACACAAGGAATATGTTATGAGTTTATGAGGAATTACATAATATCATATAAAAGGAAGGATATGAACGAAAAATGCATAAAAAAGCCTTTTATTTTCATCATTTCAGCCGGGTCTATCTGGACCCACCATCGCCGAATGTGTTTTATTTTGAACCTCCGGGTATTACGTGTTAAATAGGTTACATCACATATTTTTGGAAATATGTAGTTTAAAGCTGATAAAGGCTCCTTTAACAGATAGAAATGTCTCATTCATTTAATCAGCCTAATTTCACGGTAACGGACTGGCAAATTTTTATGCCCGAGTTCATGATATAAATATTGTATTAACATGTTCAACTGAGAAGAGATGAAGTTTTTGCGTGTTTTAATACACAATTATTCTTATAACTTATTTAAAACGTGTCCGATTTTAATCATTTTTGAGTCGAGATGTGGGTAAATATTTGATAAAAAAATAGACAAGAGGAAATTAGCCTAAACGAAATATGTGCGGCAAAATCTTTTATTTAAAAAACACTGGGTCAAATCAGACCCGTCACCGGAGTCGAGGTGTTAAGCAATATTTTGCTGAAATATTGCTCTCATTAACTCACTAATAAAATATGGAATCTGCTGGCTCTATAAAAAAACTCTTAATTTCCATTAAAAAATGTATGTATGTGCACTTTTATCAAAGTTTGTGCATGTTAAAAATTTTAATAATATTATTTTTTCACAGAAATTCATAGGAGATTAACTGATTTGGCTATAGCCAGCAGATTCCTCATTCTATTAGTGAGTTAGTGAGAGTAATATTTCAGCAAAATGTTGATTAATACACTATCTTACAATATTAACGTGCTAGAGTCCTATGTTAATCGCCGTTTAGACACGAATAGTAGAAATGGTAATATCCCTTCATACGCAGAAGAGTCGTAATTCAATTCGTACCGCGGTGAACATACTGTGTCCTTTTTACGTGTGTTCAAAACTGTTCTGTTTTATCAGCGCGGGGGTGTGCAATGGTAAAAATGAAGTAAAAGCCGGGGCACCACAGTTTATATCATTTTTATTATGAAGTTGGACATGATATTTTTCCATTCTAAATAGGTACAGAAAAAGAATGAGACATTATAATACAAAAAAGAGAAAGTAGAATAAAATATGAGAAGGAGACAACAATTGAAAAGTATTATGTATAAGAGGGAGACAATTAAAAAGATAATAAAATAGTTAAATTTATAAAAGACAGAGCCATTATTAGTGAAAAATTAACAACACATAATAATAATAATAATTGGATGATTTGTATAGCGCCGTTTTTTGTGAAAAATCACCTCAAGGGCGGTGTACAAATATTAGGTTTTGCAGTATTGTGTATAAAATATGCACTTGGTCATAAATATGTATTAGTTTTAAATATGTATTAGGTTTATATATGTGTTAGGTTTACATTCTAGTTATACCTACTTAATTCTAAATTGTAAGTCACTAGCTATAACTTTTAGTTGGTAAGTGACTACCTATAAGCCATAGATGTAAGTCACTAATTATAAGTCTCAGCAGTTAATCCCTAGCTAAAAGTCTTACTTGCAAGCCATTAGTAATAAATTTTAGATGTAAGGTATCAGTTATACGTCAAAGTGATATAATTTTTTTGTAAAGCGCCCCTGAGGTGATTTTCCCACGAAAACGGCGCTATAGAAGTAATACAATTATTATTAATAATAAAATGGGTGATTGAGACATCATAAGAGAGGTATCCATAACGACATATGAGGGGAGGTTGATAATTGAATGGGGAAGAATTCACAGGAAACATGTTTAATTTTTTATTTACTCTCAGCTGGTTTTAACCCGTGTTTTCTGTGCATTATAAAATATTGTACCTTTGTTTTCAGAAATAACAAGTCGCTTTAATTTGTATTATTATATAAGAATTTCTCAAAAAAAACTAAACTTCCTTAATACCCCGTGTTAGCTTCATTTCCTTTAATGAAATTACATTCAAATAATTATATTATTCTGTTAAAAAAATATAATACGTGCTGAATCAGCAAAATTTCTATTCGAAAAAAATTATATTTCCGTTACTTAGACAGGCAAATGAAACGAAAACCGGTATATTAAAAGGAAATAAAAACTTATTAATAATTCTTATCTGTTGTTTGTAAAGGTGTTTGCATGATTCAAGGGAACTGGTTTTCGGGGTTAATTACAACACCTATTTGAATAAAATTCTACAGTTTCTACGATCTTCTATACAAATTATGGTAAAATTTTCATGGTTTTTAAAAAATTAATAATTGACTTCTCCTGAGGAGTCTCAGTCGCGACCGTATCTTTTTATTTTCTGTGTCTTCTTGTTAATTTGTGGAGCTCCATTTTTATTTAAAGTCTTAGATTTTTTTAATAATAACTGTTATTATTTAATAAATTAATAAGAACTGCTTTGATTACACCAATGTTTTTAATAATTAATTTTTAATAATAACAGCAATTTGAATTAATTTATTAATTATGACGCCACAAAATAACTACAAATCCATTTAAGAATTTTCTGATTATTTGGATTAAAAAAACCGATTGCTTATTTTTTAAATCCACTAGGCAGTGTCGTGCATCGAATAAAGGCTGAAAAGCTGTGCCTACCTTTCTTTTTCCATATTTCTGAAAAAAAAAATATTCTAGAAATTTCTTATTTCATGATCGTTTTACAGTAAGAAACCTCATTTCGAACTTAAATGAATGTGAACATATTCAAACAACAGAACGCATCGTAAAAGAATGTCCTTCATCAGATTCCCTATGGTACATCTGTGCTGAGCCAAATTGCTTTCATTTCCCTTTGATTGGCCGATTAACCTCAGCATCCCACTATGACCTCCCCTAACTCTCCCCCATCACCCGAAGAAGAAGAAGGAAGAAGAAATTGTTTCTATTTGGCAAATTTTTAATTGCAATTTGCCTAGAGCCTATTTATTGTTCATAGGTTATGATGCGATATACTCGTATATCGTATTGTAAAATTTTTGTGTACAGTGCCAGAGAACATTTCTCCCTCTTCCTATGTGAACTGTGATTAGAGGTACATAAAAGTGGAGATAATCTTCTTTACACAGTGAGCGGGCGGCTTATTGCTACTGTAGGGTTCTTATTTATTTTTATTTCAAAGAATTGTAAACTGCGTTTTATGTCCTAGCGACACTTGCTGACAGCAATCTTATATTTAAGCCCGCTCACTAAGGTAATGGAGAGTATAATATGGAATTTGGGTGGAGACGGAGGGGGTCGGTGATGGGGATTCAGCGGCCGAGGTTGGAGCTAGAGGAATTAGAGTTCGATTCTAATTTGGAGTGAAATGTTTTGGCTAAATCTATTATATGTTTTCGGAGCGGAGGAATTTTCGAGACCGTGTTAATTATGCTATTCCTGAGGAACCAGGGCCTTTTGGTGAATCGTCGGAGGAATGCATTCTGGAATGATTCTAGCCTTTTTGTATTTGAAGTAGTCCATATGGGTGATGCGTATGTTAATTTTGGTCGGATTGTCGATGTGTAAATGAGAAGTTTGATTTTTAGGTTGACTTTACTGTAAATTTTCTACAGCGATTTAAAATGTGCCATTTTTGATTTGAAAACGAGGTGTTCATTTATGTTCGTTAATATGGCGTTGTTGATGTCACGCGGACCAACGTCGGTGATAGCAATTTTACCCGCCAGTACTACGTCATAATGACTTTGTAGCCAGTTCGAACCGTTCAGGAATGCTCGGTTTTAGATTGTTTTAAAAAATAATAACTATGAATGAAAATATGAAAATACGCATTTTAGTACGATTAAAAAACTATAAATCTTCCAGTAACTTCAGGGACGTTGTTTTAAGAATACTAGTCAGTTCTTCTTCTGCTATTTCCTTAAGCCACGTTTTGCTGGACTTAATGCAATTATTGATTGAATTACTTTGTTTGATACAAAGTAGGAGTTTGTTGTATAATTTTACAGCTAAAAATTCAGAGCTTCTTTGTCCAAAGGTAGTATTACACTTAGGTACATTTAGCTTGTCTCGTTGCTTTGCTCTGGTATTATGTTTATTTATTTATTGTATTATATACGCCCTGTATGGGCTTTTACATATATAGTTAGTTATAATAAACAGATGCAAAATTCATCACAGCAGGTACATAGATAAAATAACGAACAAATACAGGATTAACATAGTGTAAGTACCATTCCAAGTAATTAGCTACAGAGGCGAATATTCAAAACATACCTCACATTCACTGATACTTATTTCTTTAGACACATATATTAATAATTGTTGAGGATGTATGCAATAATCGTCTGTTTGTATTTGTATTCCGAGCAGTTGAACATATCTACTATGTCTGAAAAAGTATTATTTATTAATTGTCTTTGTTTTTAATTCGTAGAAATCCATTTAATTATTATTATTTTTAAATTGAATGTAAATCAAATTTAATCATATTATTATTAAGTCCTGCAAGTATTTTTAATTTTTATTATTGTGACAGCTGTTTCGGAGTTTAAGGCCATTTTCAAACTGTGGTTAATCCACATTGTGACTTATTCATATGATTTTATTTACTCCCACCCCATTCTGATTTGGACGGGTTTTAAAAAAAAATAATTCTTTACTATCGGCAAAACCGATTTAGTTAGAAAACAATTAAAATTCTGAATTCTGTGTGGTTTTCACAATTATAATGTGTTTCCTCGTATTTAATGGATAATGTTTTCTTAATTGATTTATTGTAATGCGTTGTATTGTTCTGATAATGTGAACATACTGAGAAGCGGTGAATATATAATTTTCCTTACTTTATTAATTAATGTTATATTAGGATAATTCGCTTGATTATTAATTTCTAATATGTCACAATGTGGATTAACCACAGTTTGAAAATGGCCTTAAACGCCGAAACACCTGTCACAATAATAAAAACTAAAAATACTTGAAGAACTTATTAATATAATATCATAAATATTATAACATTATTAAATTTGATTTACATTAAATTGAAAAAAAAATATTTAAATAAAAATAAAAATAAATAAAAATTATCTTCTGTGTGGAGTCTAGGTAATAGACAATTTTTGAATGACTCAGTCCTGAAAATATTGTTACAATTGAATAAAATTTTAGATCGAGTAGTTCTAGTTGAAATATTACATTTAATTAAACTGACAATATCAGGGCTGTCTATAAAACCGATTATTATGTTACCACGAGTGATAGCCATTTTGTTAAGTTGTTTCATTAGGTAATATCAAGTTTACATATAAATACGTATCGTGAGTCCATACATCCGGATGTGGTGGAATAAAACCGTGATTAGGCGAATATTGTCTTTTCGTTAAAATTTGAAGACGAGGAAGTGAATCCCAGCATTAAAATACTATGTATTTGATATACAGTCATAATTCAACTGCAAACAGGAGTCGGAGATTCCAGATATACTTGCAATGGATTCCAAGAATCAATATCTGTTATGTAATTATGTACTATTGATGATTTCACCTGAAAGCAGGGCCGCCACGAGAGGTAAAGCCGATTTATTTATTTAATTTTATCTATTTATAATACAGTACCACTTTACATAATATGTTTTTAAAAAGTGTAATAAGAGTATCCTGAATGGTGTTTTATAATGTGGAGTGTAAGGTAGGTTTGAAGGGGTGATACCGTGAATGGAGTTTTATATGTGTCCTGACCACCTCACTAGGAGAACCTGTGCTGAGGTGTTCACGTGGATGTTAAATGTGGTACAAGTATTGATGTGTATTGATTAGTTTTGTTTTAATGTTTTAGTTTTGCTATATAAATGTAAATTAGGTATAGAATTTTAAGAGAAACGCATTTTTATGTTTTTGTTTTAGTTACAGTAGGCAAATCCTTTATAAAATAATAAATATGTAATTATAGATACTGTCGACTAAGTTTGATAATTAAGTAAATGGAACACGTTGTTACAAACCTCGAATATATTTTATTTTCACCAACCGGTTTCGCTTAGCTCAAGCTTCATCAGGGTAAATATAGGGTGTTTCAGATTGTTTTTCGTTTTTGATCCTTAAAAATAAAACACCAGGATTTGTTCAAACTTGTTATGATTACTGTTAAATTAAAGAGCTGGTTTTTAAAATTTATTTATGAAAAATAACCGTTTGTAAGTGCGCAGCATCCACTTCTTCACACTCATTTAGCCTGCCACATACGGTTCTAAAACCAATGCAAAATCAGATCGACTACAACCGCAACACATTTTTACAACAAGGTGGAGCCACTTCTCATGTGACAAATGACTCCCTAGCTGCTCTTCACAAATTATTCCCTGAAAAAGTAATAAGTCGCCGAGGAGACATCTACTGGCCACCGAGGAGCCTAGATTTAACGCCTGCTGATTTTTTCCTATGGGGCTATCAAAAAGTAAAGCTTAAAACCCATTACCACCCAACCTGGATGCTTTAAAGTGAATAACCACAGACGAAATTAACGCTATTCCAAGAGCGATGCTACAGCGAGTGATAGAAAATTTTCGTGCCAGGCTAAATGAGTGTTAAGAAGTGGATGGCGCGCATTTACAAACGGTTATTTTTCATAAATAACATTTTAAAACCTGCTCTTTAATTTAACAGTAATTATAACAAATTTGAACGAATTCTGGTGTTTTATTTTTAAGTATCAGAAACGAAAAACAATCTGAAACACCCTATATAATAACTGAAGTTATGAAGAGTTTTGATGAAGCTTTGAGTGAAAATAAAATATATTGGTGGTTCATAACAAGGTGTTTCATTTACTTAATATTGTGCAATGTCAAACCACAAAGTGATTGCTTCTTATGAAAATAAAAGTTTGATAATATTACACTATACGAGTATTACAGGGAAAAGGAGAGAAGGGACTATAGAGCAAGCGCAGTATTTTATATATTGGATTATGTTTGGATTCGTTTTATGACTTTCTATATGCTATATTTGAAATTGTTTGAGATTTCTATATAATATTAATTATCTATATATATATATAAATCAATGTAAGTTTGTTTGTTTGTTCGTTTGTCCTCGATTTTATCGAAAATCACTGGACCGGTTTCGCTGAAAATAGCACAGTTTGTTTTTATTAGTGCCGGTAAGGTTTAGAAAGTAGTTTGATTGAAATTCAATATGTAAAACTGTTGCTATAACGTTTTAAAATTAGTATGAAAAAAATTGAACCCTCCATATTTTATTTAGGTTAACCCATATATATAATGCTCTGGTTAGCCACAGATTGCATATTCAGAAGAAGAAGGTATTTTTGGATAGAATATTTTCAAGATGGAAAACACGAGTAGTTACCTACTTAAGAACTTTATGATTTAGATATATTTTCAAAAAAATTAACGTTTGGAATGAAATAAAACATTCAAATAAATGTTTCTTACTTTCGCTGTCAAATCAATTATGACACCCTAATGACAAGCAAGAATTCACAACATCACAAGTTGACCGAACGACAAGTACCACCGCAAATTGTTAATATATTAAGTACATGGTACAACCAACAGGAAAACTTTATCAGATGGAATGACAGCCTATCAGAAGCAGCTCAATTAAAGTGCGGCGTTAGACAAGGAGGCTCAATGTTCCCAGTGCTGTTCAATGTATACATGGATGAACTTAGCAAAACTCTGAAGGAAACAAGAATCGGATGCCACATTGCTGGGGTATGTATGAACAATATCAGCTATGCAGATGACATGGTCATACTTGCCCCATCGGTAAGAGCAATGAGAAAACTTCTAGACATATGCGAATCGTACGTTATTAGTCACGGGCTAATGTATAATGCAAAAAAATCATCACTGCTGATTTTCAAAGCAAATACGGGTCCTGCTGTCATTCCGCCCATACGTCTCGGCGGAGCCAATCTTGAAATCTGCAGCGAAATCAAATACTTGGGGCATGTCATCACTGATGACCTAAATGATAAAAATGACATAGAACGCCAAAGAAGAGCGCTGTGCGTACGTGCCAACATGCTCGCCAGGAGATTTAATAGGTGCAGTTCTCCGGTAAAAAAGCAACTATTCCAGACATACTGCATGAGCTTTTACACTAGCGAACTATGGACTAGATACACACAAGGCGTCATGGACACACTCCGAGTGCAATATAACAATGCTTACAGGGCGCTGTTCGGCCTCCCTTGGAGATGCAGCGCCTCGCAGATGTTCGCAGAGGGAAGGGTGCATGGGTTCGCTGCTTTGATGCGCCACAGAATAGCCGGGACGAGTCAGCGCTACCGGAGATCGGAAAACACTCTTGTCCAGGCCGTCGCCCAGTGGCATGGCGCGCCCCTACATCGTAGATGGAGAACTTACCTCAGGCCATTGTAGCATAAGTGTTAAATTTGTTATTTTAATTTAATTTATTTTTTATTTTTTGTGTTTATATTATATTTCTACAATGTGTAATTTTCTATTCTTAAAATGTATTCTTTTTATATGGCAGACAGAGTATTGCACTCACCGCTTTGTTCTGCTGAAATAAAACATTATTATTATTATTATAACTTTATATTAACCCGAGCAAGGCCGGGTACACATCAGGTAGTCTATTATAATTCCGAGATATTTTATGGTTGATTTAATACATAAATCAATACAATTTGAATCGCCACTTGTACTCGTATGTCTCAGTGGGAAATTTCGGTTATGAACTATAATGTTGATATTTTCCGCCAATCTAAAAGGAATTTAATAAGTTTTTAGGGTATTTGGTGTTAATAAATTTATATCGAATCAGGTCTTCAGAATATTAATTGCTCCATTATCTTAATATCCACATGTATAATGTACGTTTGTGTTTGTGTCGACTACTATAATACGGGCATGTGCTTAGTTTGTCAGTTGAAAATCCTGTAAAATCTTTTTATACTTTTAAATTAATGAATAAAGAATAAAAAATAAATAAAAACTCACCGTATTTTATATTTCACTTGTTTATTTATATTGTCGCTAATAAAATAAATAAATCAAATGTAATTGATAGTAGAGACTAAACCGGCCACAAATAGTAGCTGAAAAATAAACGTACAAATTTACGAATATATGATTCAATCGAAGATTTCTGCAATAAATCACAAACAATTTTAAATGCAACTCTGCTAACCCACAGCCTCTCTCACACGCAGCTATTTCAACGCTGCTGTTTGAATAGCAGCGTTGAAATAGCATCGTGGTTTTTTATGTGACACCTCACAAGAGCGCTTCTGTATGTACAGGGCACGTACAGGGTAACTATATCGCTACCCGGTTGGGCAACGTTGTGAGGCGGTTTAATGCGGGCTTTGAAGAGGCCCGCATTAAATGTTGGAGGAAAGAAAGATGCCGGTAGCTCTTTTCACATACGAGCCGATTTACACAAAAAACGAGTCGGCAAAACGACCCGTTGTCATGAAGCCGACATCGATCGTGAACAGATGTTCCGCTCGTGTCCGTCGAGTTTCACGCACGTGCACCGGCGCGGAGAGGATCAACGCTACCGGCTCCTTCGAGCAGGCTCCATTGAAATATCTGTAGAACAGACTCATACCTACATACCTATGCATCAGAGATTATTATGCATACCTACATTGTGCCTATGCTTCAGAGATTGCAGTCGGTCTGTTAACAACGGATTATCAATCAGACGAACCGCGAACGTGTTGAAAAGGCATTCGCTGCGAGTAACTCAATTAGCAGCATTTAAACATTCTCTCGATTCGGTTAGAACATTTCCAATTCTGAATGCGCGATTTTGGCAAATCAAGTGACTTATTTAGCAATCACGTGACCACTTCGCTGCAATGCGTCGCCAGTATCGCCTGGTCTGACTCCTAAAATCGTTTGTCGATAGTTATTGAATGTTTTTGATTTGTTTCATGTATTTTTCCAAATGTAGGACATTTCGCTGGCTGCTACCTTCGCAGTTTCAGTAATTTTATGTGGCCGTCTACTTGCAGAAACAACAAAGTGTCGATCAGTCCCCGCGGCAACATAGCAGCGACGAAATTCCTCCGTGTTGACGAGGCTTAACATGAATACATTTTTCATCGTTACCTATCTATGGTGCTATACATTTGGTGCACCGAAAGGTTATAATGAGTTGCTCTACTTCCAAAGTTTCCCCATGGTTTTTACGATGTTTTCTCCATTAATAACAATTAAAAGTTTCTTGCCGTATCAGTGGAGTGGTTCCTTCTATGGGTTTTTTATTTGCTATTTTTATTTTTGCAGGAAAAAGTGTTTTTCTCGTCTTTATCATAATATTTACGTGAAGTACTCTGGCCTGTTAAACAAACATTTTTTGTTGGTTTTGAGCTTACGAACATAACAAACCAACAATACAAAGAGGATAGACAGCCACACAATTCTGTATCGGCATACATTACTTCATTCATTGTGATGGCATACACCGGTAATGGCATATTCCTTCAAACATAAACATTGTGATTTGTAATTAAATAATCCATAAACTTTATTGCGTACACCACACATGTTGTAAACACATTAATTAACCTTGTAAACTGCCCTGTTGTATACTGCCCTGAAGAAGCTACGGTAGTAGCGAAACCCGGTCGGCAAAAGTATAAATAAATGTGTTGTAAACAAAGTTATTGTTTTATTTTTTAAATTTTAATGTCACATCAGAAAGTTACCGCTTCCTATGAAAATTCATTAATTAGAGATATTTACACGCCGATTATATCCATTTGATATATTATGTATGATGTAAATATTTAGTTTGTGTTTCTAATAAATAAATAAAAAATCACAATAATTATACTGTCTCATACACACTCTTCTGCTCTTCTTACTCTTGACATGACTCGACACAAGTATTTAATTCACTTGATCGTGCCACGTCTTCTTTGTGTGTCCTCGTCTTCATTTACCATTAGCTTTTGCGTCATGTATTCTCTTTACACTTTATCTGTACTTTCTTCATTAATTCGCTCTACACGCTCAAATCATCTACGCATAATAAATATTTTGTGTACACCACAGTTTAATATATAAATATCAACATGTTTTGGAAGCGAAGCTTCCCTCATCATCCATCTCAATCTTAACCATTATCTTGGGCCCTCAAATTTACAAAGAATTTTTCATCATCAAAATTCACTCCACTGATAGTATAAGCAATAGATTCAAAGCAAATGGTTTAATAGCCATCTCAATGATAAGAACGAACACAGAACAGCATCACTACTTGTATTTAGGTATAATAAGATGGTACAAAACATTATTATCCAAAAACGAAATTAATGTAATCGAAACATTGAAATATGAACATTTCAAAAAGCAAATTAACTCACTGAACTTAGACAATGCTATATTGCACTGTTAATGTCGACTATCTAGAATTTAAATTACTATTTGATTATTTTTATAAATTAGTATTATAAAATTTTTCTGTTGATTTACGTTTGTAGTTATTTAATAAGTTTTTAATATTGTTTACATATTGAATTGTTTTCATTATTTTATGATTACGTTTGTAAATACTTCCCCCATAACCACGAGCTACTGGAGCTCAACTTATGGAGAGTAGATCAATAGGAAGTTAAAAAAATCATGTACGAGTATATGATGTATTGTGTTACAATTTTTTTTTAATAAATAAATAAAATTATGTTATACAGCCTCAGAGATCTCATTACTACAGCATTCAGTCTACTTTCATCCAGTTCCAAGTGTCACTGCCACACATCAGTGTTGGTGTCACTCCATTGTGGACTGCTAGATTTGCTTCTTTGGACATTTTTAATTAGTGCCAACCGCGTTCAATCCTCCGTTAGTGGATTTCAGTATTTCTATCTCCCGTAAACATACGAGTACTTCCTAATACACAGACTCATCCTCCCCAAGTACTCATTATTCGCAACTATGTTGCACACTGTTTTAGTAGTCTCCCTTTGAAACGCAATGACTGGATGTAATTACACTCATCATTAATTCAGTCTTCATACATAATTCGTTCATCCTAGATACGAGATTCTGTAGATCTTCCATACTGTTAGAAGGACCGCATCATCAGCACACAACAGGCAACATACTTATTACCTAAGAACAGTATATGTAATACTGGATAACTATTAGGCAAAAGTTAGAAAAAATAATGTTAATTTCACACTTCACAGTATGTCCATTGAATACTAGAAAAAGTCATCGAATTATCTTGTGGACGTGTTATGAAGATTGCAGACGTGTCATTTGGCAGGCGCTAAGCTTCAGTAAACAACTATCAATTATTATTTTTTTTATCTTTTCTGCGTTCAGTGGGTTTTATTTCAATCTCTATATATATAAATGATTATTTGTCTGTGTGTCATCGGTTTTATCGAAAATCACTCGATCGGCTTCGCTGAAAATAGCACAGTTTGTTCTTATTAGCGCCGGGAAGGTTTAGAGAGTATTTTGAATGAAATCCAATATATAAAACTATTGCTATAACGTTTTAAAATTAGTATGAAAAACATTGAACCTGATATGCAGTATTGAGGTTAGCCCATAGATATACCACTCTGGTTAGCCACAGATTATATATTCAAAAGGAGAAGGTTTGTTTGGGTACAATATTTTCAAAATGGAAAACACATCTAGGTACTTACTTAAGAACATTACTATTTAGATATATTTGGAAAAAAATACACAAAATGAAATTTAGAGATAGTAATAGTCTTCACAAGGTATTACTTTCACTGTCAAATCAATTATGGCACCCAAAGGACAAGCAAGAATTCACAACTTCATAACTTCCAAAAAATAAAAATAATCCTTCGACCGACCGAATTCGACCTTCTGTCGTTCTTAATACGTGACCAAGCCACCTCAGTAGCAGTGGTTTGATGTTTAGCTCCTCCCGGATCATCAAACTTCTTATTCGATTCCATCTTATCGACTCCCGCAACTCTTCTAAAAAATCTCAATTCGGTAGCTTGGACTAGGGTTCTAGGGAACGTGTACGCTCGTTCAACATCCAGATCTGGTGCCCATAAGTAAGCGTGGAGCGATACAAGATATTACACTGGGTTTTGTCTGTTCCCATAACCATAACTTCTGTTTTTGCGGTGCTCGTCCTCTTTCCTGCTGCCTGCACTTATCAATGAAGCGGTTGATCCAGTTCTCTAGCCCCTCCTGGAACGTGGTTAACCTCCCGATGTCATCGGCAAACAATAATCCTGCCACTCAAAAATCTCATTACAGCGGCTTTGGAATGTGTTCGCTCGTTTAACATCCAGATCTTGTGACCATAGGTAAGCGGGGGCTAACTTTGTCTATATCAACGGCCGTTCTTCCCAACTCTTCGAATGACCAATCCGAGACACTGATCAGCCAAGTGGTTTGTTAAGCATTCACTCTGTTTGCTTGTTTCCAAGCCTTTTTTATCCAAATTTGTCTATGGAGGTGCCCGTCCACTGTCGTAGACTATAAAATAGTTCCTGCACACTTTCATAGAAAGTAAAACAGTGACCGCCCACTTGACGTACATTTGACGTTTCTCTTTCGTGAAAAACAAGACAAAACGTAGTTTACAGTAAGTAAAATAAGTTTTATTTAAAACGTACAAAAAACGTATTTTGACATTCGAAAACGGAAATAAATCTTTGTCATTCAATATTTGAATCGCGATATATAGATCGTGGATCAATAATAACGTTTTACATTTCCCTGAAACCCTGTTGACACTTTTTATATCTAGTCCCCTGTTGAGGAGAACTCAACCCACAAAAAGCGATATCCTAAATTGACCGTAAATTTGACGTTAGTTTCTCTTGGGAAGAGCGTATTTATGAATTTGAACAATGTTGACTCAAGATATCGGATCAACAGTTGCTCAGTAGGGTTGGGGAGAACGGTCGTTAGATCAGCTTTCCTTATCACTGAGTCGTAAAAAGGACGCAGCACGCCGCTTGCCAAATCTTTTTTAAGATCATTTTCTCAGTAAATCATAAGTATACTAAAACAAATAAAAATAGGGGGAACGTATAATATCGAACTTCTCAGTAGATATTAGGATTTATTTTTTGTAGAATCCATTCGAAATTAAAAGTAACATATTTAAAAAAATATATATTTAGGTAATATCACATTATGGCATCATGCTCAAATGAATGATTATTTTGTATAAACCACTATTTAATAAATCAATATCAATATGTTTCAAAACTGATGGTTCCCTCATTAGGATACAGAATATAATTATATTAAATAGTGGAGACAACTCTTAATCGACGACATACTTATCTATGGGCCATTACTGTAGATAAAGGAACTACAGGGGAAATAAAATTAGTTCGTTGGTGACTGACCACTGACGTCCGAATGAATAGACGTGGCATAAGAGCCAAATTTGCCTACATGTAGACAGCTAGGACAACCACGTGACAACATAAATTTGGCACCAGGCGGGTTCACGCATTTCTCGAAAGCATGAAGTCATCGTTCGTGTATTGACTGGCGGCGAGCGATCAAAAGTGCGAATAAAACAATAATTACGGTTTCCTGTGCATTCAAAAGTTATAAAAATAGAAGGGGAAAGAGAATAATCAAAACTATGCCATTCAATTTCACAGATAAGCTTTATTTGACTTATTTTAGGTTTATTTAATACATTACGTGAACAGTTTAGTGACACTAATAAGGGTGCGGCAGCATAACTTCCTTTTTTCAAAACTCAATAAAACCCATCGTATGTATCAGAAATTTTTTATTTGTTTTTTTTAAACGTAGGCACATACCCAAAGTTTTCTTTTACTTAAAAAAGAAAAAAAAACTTAGTTTTAGAAGATCAAATCAGGTAGGTGACGTCCCCCATTCTCCATACACTGAGTAAACCGATTTCTGGCGTTTGTCATAACTCTTGCCAGCATATCAGGCGTTATCCTGGAAATTTATTCCTGGATGTTGGTTTTCAAATCTTGTAGGGTCCTTGGACGGTTCACATAAACACGGGATTTCAAAAAAATCCCATAGAAAAAAATCACAAGGGGACAAATCGGGAGAGCGGGCCGGCCACTCCAAATCGCCCCTAATTGTGATGAGGCGTTCTGGGAAGTGTCACCTTATAAAAGCCATCGATGCTCTTGCAGTGTGTGCTGTTGCACCGTCTTGTTGGAACCAAGTGTCCCCTAAGTCTAACTAATCTATCCGTGGGAAAAAAATCCTGTAACATGTTTACATACCGGTCTGAATTCAGTGTAACCGCATGTTTGGCCGCAGAATGCCGTGGTGATCGCAACATTGAAGTTCTCTCTGCCTCAATGTTCTTAGGTGATCTAATGGGATGAGGGACTCCAGT
This sequence comes from Halesus radiatus, assembly GCA_022606495.2. NCBI lineage: Eukaryota > Metazoa > Arthropoda > Insecta > Trichoptera > Limnephilidae > Halesus > Halesus radiatus. The sequence goes on along the minus strand of JAHDVE020001802.1, from coordinate 4,462 downwards.
TCTTCGTCTTGTCATACTTGCAGTTTGTCTGAATGTAGTGACCTACATATCAATTGATTTCTGGTCCGGGACAGGGGCCAACGGGGCTAAATTAAAGCGATTCCGAAAGGTGCGCTGGGTTGCGACCACAGAACATCCGTTCGAAAAGTAGGCCTCAACGGCAAAAGTACGCTCCTCGATGTTCCAACGCATGATGGCAACTAAACTGTGTCGGGACAAAACTTTATAGTTCCGCCTCTCGAACGAGACCACCAGCGCTCCGCTACGACATCAACCGACTGAATGGTGCGCATTTAAAAAAAAAAGTTATGCTGCCGCACCCTGTACTATCAACTCGGAACGTTTCGGAACGCTGTCCACGTTTCTTTCGCCAGATTTTGACTGCGGTAAGCAAATTAGAAAAAATGTACAAAGATCAAAGTAAATATTCTAAAATATTCGAGTATTTGAAAACAAGCGGAACCTTTTCAATTATTTGGTGTTTTTGACTTAAAATGTCGATTTGGTTTAGTTCGGAATCTGTTAGCCCAGCTACGGAAAAAAATGAGATTTTGCCATAAATTCCGCACAATTGTAAAAAGGACGAATTGATCATTAGCATATTTTCTTTTTGAAGAATAAATGCTAATTATTTTGCAATGCAATGCGAGTTGTCTGCAGACTGTCGAGATATGCTTATTAGCAAATCAAATTAAAATGACACGCGTACGCTCTCCTTTCGCCTCGCTAATTTTGATTTTTTCCTCTTGCATGTAAGGGCATCTCTAATCATTTTAATTTCTCTGTGGTTGGTGTTTTCTTTGGTAGCCTGCACAGATAAATCGTAAATCTGTATATATTATTCAAAACCAAGTTTGTAATACTTTTGTTTAAACTTGAATTTGCATTAACATGTGACCAATTTACTAAAAAAAACATTTTACTAAAAAAAAATTAAAAACAGACACGTTTTTTTACTTTTTTTCTACGTAGATGGTTGCAAATCCCCCAAGCTCCTCAACCATGGATAAATTATGAGAGATCCATTTATCTCATATAAAATACAACTTGAACATATAATTTTTAATCCATACATCTTCTCATTACTCATATAAATATTGTGAAAACATATAAAAAGAGAGAGATAAAATCATTAGATATTAATATTTCTTTGATGTCCCTTTGAAACATTTTCATTCAAAGATAAAATGAATTTTCGGTTCACCTCCTTTAAAAGCGTTAAATAAATAAAACTCAACGCTCGCCCCGGGGAAAAATCTGCCAAAACCATCAAAACAAAGAAAAGCAACACGGTCTTGTCCTAAACTTGCGAAAAGTTTCCAAGCGAAGGGAAAGCTCGGAGCATGCGCACGAGGGACTGCAAGGCCACCTGTTGCGAGACGCCGAAATTACGTTCCAATGCAAAAAGCGACAAAGAAAAGTCTGGTTTTCCCGACCAAACACCGCTGCGTCGGGCGAATTTCCCTCATTGCCCCATTCCCGCGTAGCACTTGGCGGAGATCAGTCGTGCGTTCCGTTCAGTGTTCAGCGATATTATTATTTTGAAAGTGGGTTATATTTAGCGGCGAGTATTTTGAAGCGTGAATCAATTGTCCGGCGGGAAAGCGGGGTGCTCAGCACGTGCGGCCGAACTCCGGCGGAGATTTCCGAAGCGCTTCGTTGTCGCGACGCGTGGTGTGTTCGTTTTGTGTTAGGGGTTTATTTCTGATGACGTCACGGGATGAATTGTGAAACTGTGTAAACACTGTGCTTTGATAAAATCATTAATTTATTGAAACCATTTTGAATAATTTTTAGATACTTCACATTTTTAAAATTTAGCCATTTAGGTGTTGCTTGCCATAAAGGGGACTGTATTAAATAAATACTTTGTTTTAAATCTCTTTTTTTCCCACTGACAGCCGCCTTCGGAAAACATTATATGGTTCATTATTTAATATACGTAGTTAGGTTTTCGTAAATATGATTAAATTAATTATGATACCTACTTGGTAAACGTATTGTTTTCTAGCACAGATTTTGGGACTATACATAGCTTATTTTTCATATGTTTTATGGTGTCTAAATTTAGTAGCTAGGCTTTCCGATTTTTGGCAGCACTTACCCACCTGAAGCCCCCAGCGTTCTTTAGGTCATCAGTCCATCTCATAAGTGGGCCACCTCTATTTCTCTTCCTCGGATAGATTTCTATGCCACATGAAAGAATTTATACACATATCATTTTGAGAAAATTGTTTTGATTCTACGTTTAGTGTAGTTATTTTTGACTACGTAGACCTCAATATGTAATGCTATCTGTTTTGGAAGAGTAGCCTAGTATTAATTATCTGTTAGTAGAAAAATAAAATTAATATTTTTGATATAGTTGAATACAATCCATGTAGTATATTATGTGTAAGTATTTTTTTAAAAATTTTTGCTCGCGTTTTAAAACTGCCGTTTTAAAAGAAATAAACAAAGATATAAATAAACATCAATATCGGAGTAAAACAAGTGTAACAGTGCCTTCGCTGGATATTAATAAACATCTGTCATTACCAAACTGTGTCTGAAATATTTATGGAAAGCTTCCATTACGTGCTGTAAAATAATTAACTCTTGCAAATGTGTATAGTGTAAACTGTTAACATTAAAACAAACTCCAATTATAACACCATTTGAGGCTTCGAAAGCTTTTTGAAAACACCAAATTTAATAATATAAGTGATACGAGAAGAGCGAAACTAACACCGTAGAAACCTTTGTTTGTACCACAGTGATATCTGATAGTAGCTGGGTGAAATCTTTTATTCTAACTTTAACATAGTTCTCATAAGTGTCATAAAAATAAAGCTAACATTGGATTATAACACGGTGGTCTGACGTGGAAAAGCTTCCGTGAAAACGTCTTAACAAAACATAAACAATCAAAAGCTTGTGGTGCCATAACATTATAGCGAAAAAGCTTTTTGAAATCGCTACCTTTATCATAAACGAGAACTATTTCAATAAAGTGGTTTAACAAGAGCATATTATCTCGTATATCATCGCGATATCTGACTTTAACAAAAACAGTTTTAAAGTGTTTTACAAAGAGCATACCTTTGTCCTCACGCCACGGGTGAAAGCTTACCCGAAGCTCGCAATCCGCCTTTTGCACTTCAGTTTGTAGTGTAGTCAGCTGTCAGTACCGCCGCGACAATGGACGGAAGCGGACGGGAAGGGCGCGCGCCGCTCAAGGCCCGCAGCATGAGTATCGGGGGGGCGGGAGGCTCGAGCAGCATGGAGGCCATCGCGGCGGCTCAGCCTGCGCGCAGGCGGCGCCCCGCGGCACGCTCCCAGAGCGCGCGAGTGCCCGCCGGCAGGCCGCAGAGGCGTCCCAAACCGCCCCCAGCCACGGCGCCCACGAGGTAAACCCACAAATAAACAAACATTTTTAAATGACCTGAAATGCACACATAATTTTACAACTGCATTTCCACAATGTTTGCTGCATTCCGCAATGTTATTTATAAAGAATCGATGAAAAATTTTGAGAAAAAGTCTCTATATTATATCTTAGAGAACTTTTTTTAATGTGTATACTGCACGAGAGTCCCAACTGCCAGGAGTGAGTGGGACTATGGAATCTAGAATTGGGTATGTTGTGAGGTTGAATCCCTTTGTGGGGATTGGGAAAGTAAGAAGATGGGGAAAAGGAAGGTTAGGAATTACCCGGCTATTCATATCTGGTAACCACGCACGGTTAAAGATATTTCAAGCTACGTTTCAATTCTGAATGGTTGTCTTTCACCAGGGCGATATGGAGAGTAAAAAATATCATTAAATAAAACAAACGCTTTGTTTTAAACTAATTTATTTTACACCTATCACCAACCGGTTTCGCTTATCCCAAGCTTTGTCGGGGTAAAATTTAAAACTAATTCGCGTAAAGTATCAACTACTATACACGAATCTAATCTAACTTAACCCGATCTAACAAAATTGTACAGTTTGTAGATATCGTTTTCAGAATAAACTTCCTTGCCTTAAGGATTCACAATCTAATTACACAAACCTTGTTACATTACAATCAATTTAAAGAGATTCTTATTTGTGTAGTGATGTACTTTATCGTAGAACTACTGCGGGGTACGGGGGGACCGCGGGCGGGCGTTCCAAACTATTTCAAACCTACTTTCATCACTTATTTTTATTTTCTGTTTATGTTTTTTTTCTTATTATTTGTCTATACATGTCATTATTTTTAGTAAATTGTTTATCCCAATGACTAGAGTTTTGCTTCTGAAATATGTAGATATTTATATATTAAAAACGGTGGTTTGAACAAAGTAATTCTTATTAATTTATATCAAACTAATTTGAACCACCATCAGTGTGTACCACTACAGAAGTAAAAATCTCTTTAAAACGATTTTCCTGCACTTCTGATTCTGTAGAACATGTCTGAGAACATTTCAGTGAATGGCCTTGTATATTCTCC
>JAHDVE020001801.1:0-29277 GCA_022606495.2 Halesus radiatus | reverse complement strand
GTTTTGATTGGTCGTCGCTCGGACCAATCCCAGCCTCATCGGATTGTTTAGCAACGCTAAGAACTCAGGATAACTGTTTATTCAATATTTTGGTTAATTTTAACGGAGTTCGGCCGATAAAATAAAATAATAAATATCGCTGGAAGATAGGCCGGACTCCTCTTTGTATTAAAAACTAATAAATTTAAATATATGTTCAGATGTAAGAATTATATGTAAGAATTCCCCGATTATAACTGGGCCTGGGACCCTATATTCTTTCTTGTTTTCATAATAACTAAATAAATAAATATGATAGAGAGAAGTAATTTGGGTTGAGAGGAAGAATACAAGACTGCCAATATAATGAAGAATATTAAGATTTTCTGAGCATTACCCAGCGCGTGCCACGAGCTCAGAAAACCCTCGCCTCAGGCAAATTCGGGACGCGCTGCATATCGCGCCCGGCTTAGCGCCCGGGAGTATAAATACAAGCACACGGCCCGTTTTAAGGCAGTCTCATTTCTTCGCTCAACCCAACGCTATCTCTTCAACTGGAACCTACAACTGCCTTTGACTTCTCACCTTTGGATACCCGACCACAGCAGAATCTACAAAAGTCGACATTGTTTCCCTTTTGCAAGGAACAATATTTGGAAATCCAGAGCGAGCCCGACGCCCGAGACATCACGGATACGATAACGACTTGACCAGCACCCTATTTTTATAGTCTATGGACCGGACCCTAAAGTGTCTGGAACATAGTGGTCCTCTCGAGCACGGATCAAGTCACATAGTGATCCCCGGACTACGGATCTAGTACCCAGCCGCTACCAAGATGTCCCGAAATCTACGCTCTGGCAAAGGTGCCCCCGAAGACGCAAGCAAACGAGATGTCACAAGCCGTGACCCTGAGGGGCCCAGCCTCGCACCCCTTACACCCCCTGGCCCAAGTTCTGCCAGCCCAGCTGTATACGGAGCCGAACAATCAAGTGCGGCTGCCCGGGCCACCAGAGCACAAGCTGCCTCGGCAGCGGCTCTAGCCACTGAACCCGCCTCTACAAGGACCACCACTGCCTTCGCGGATGAGCACCTGACGTCTGATAGTGAAGCTTCTACTGAGGATACTCTCCGTCAGCTGCAACGAGAATTACGCGCAGAGAGAAAACGCAGCAGGGACTCCGCTCGGCAGATCAAGCAATTGATCGCCGCATTGGGAGTTTCGAGGCAGCCGCTCGAGCTCCCCACATCACGCTCCTTTGACACAGCGCGACCACTTGAGACACCGAGGCCCCTTGACGCATCAGCACAGCTCGACACGCTACGGCCGCCTGAGCTACCACGGTCGCCTACCTCTGAACCAACGGCGCCTGGTGCATCACCCCTCCCCGAGGCCCAGCATCAAGCGTACTGTCCGCTACCTAGCCACACAATTCCTACGCAATTCCCAGGAAATCCGACAGCGGACGAGACGGCCCGCCACACACGAGAGTGGGTTAACTACGGACAGAACCCGCTTGCGCAGATCGCCGCGGTTATGGCAGAGGCCTTTCGCAGCTCGCAATCCGGAAGTACCCCAAGGGCTCATGAAGAAGACAACCGGATGGCGTCCCTTATCGCACGGCAGTCAACGGCAAAGGACTTGCCAACATTCTCTGGGGACCCAATCGAGTAGCCTGCATTTCAGGCCCAGTACCAGCAGTCCACGACAACATGTGGAATGACAGCAGCCGAAAATCTGATACGATTACAACGCGCGCTACGTGGAAAGGCACGCGACGCCGTGAATCCATTACTCATGGACCCCGCTCAGGTGCCGGAAATCATGGACGTTCTCAAGCACCGATTCGGCGGTGCGCACGCGATAGCCACCATAATGTACGAGAAAATCAAGAAATTACCACGATTGGCAGAGGACGCATCAAATGAAGCACTGGTTGAATTTTCTGGGACGGTGCAGAATGTTGTGGCGTCGCTGGGTAATCTGTCCGATAATTACCTGAGCAACCCAGCGCTGCTCAGTGAGGTGGCCTCAAAAATGCCTCTGGCAATGCGTATCGCATGGTTAGATAAAGTGGCAGACAATGCAGAGGCTGCAGATATCCACCAGTTTGCGGCCTTTCCCAAACGCCTCGCGAAGGCGGTCCCGCGATCAGGACTCGTCGATCACGCCCGGCCGGGCCGGGCCCGCCGCGAACAAGTACATGCACAGAGTGCTACGATGATATCGGACAAAAGTGAAAAAAGTATGGTGAACGGGGAAAAGTGCGCAAAGTGCGGCGGTTTACACAAATTACGCGATTGTCCGCAGTTCGCCGCAATGGACATTCCCACCCGGTGGGAGTTTGTGAAAAATATACGCGTGTGCCACAAGTGTTTAGAAAAGGGACATTACACGCGAATGTGTAAATCACGCACAAATTGCGGTGTCGGCACCTGCCGCCTGTCGCACCACAAATTGCTCCATGATTCGTCGCGATACGCGTCACCCCCAGCCACAGCAAGTGAAACAGTGGGCACAACTTGGCTCGGACAAAGTGCTGTATTATTAAAAGTAGTGTCAGTAAAAATATGTGGACCCAAAGGACAGATATTAACACATGCGCTGCTCGATGAGGGGTCAACTGTTACCCTCATCGACGCTGAACTCGCTGATAAAGTGGGGGTGAACGGGCCACCCCATGGACTTCGCATACACGGTGCCAATGGGATGTGCTCATCCGACAGCACATCCCGACGTGTTAAACTATCAGTACGTGGTGACGGGGACGAATATATTATAACCGCCAATACAGTAATCGATCTGGACCTCCCGAAACAAACGGTAGCCGGGCGCCGGCAAGTAAAACCACAAATGTTAATTGGACAGGACAATGCGCATTTGATCGTTTCACGGGAGGTACACGAAGAAAAGGGTGGCCGCATGACGTCACGAACAGCTCTCGGCTGGATTAAACATGGGGGCACAAGGCGCGATGCAGACAACGGGACCACGCTCAACATTATAGGGGAAGGAGCCGAAGCAGATCAGAAAGTCACCGATCTGATTAAACACCACTTCGCGGTCGACTCACTCGGCGTGACTGCCATAACTCGTGTTTCTACCGATATACAGCGCGCAGAGGCCCTCATGGAAAATACAACGCGCCTACTCGACACGGGACGGTGGGAGACCGGCCTACTATGGAAGGAGGACAACTCGTGGCTGCCCGACAACAGGCAGTGTGCATTGAACCGGCTCACTTCCTTAGAAAGGAAGCTAAAAGGAAACCCAAGCCTGGCAGTGGCGTACACAGAAAAAATTGAGCAGCTAGCTAAGCGCGGATACGCTAGAAAACTGTCCGCGGCCGAAGCGAGCGCGCCAGCTAAAAGGAAATGGTATCTACCTCATTTTTCCGTCTCAAACCCGAACAACCCCGGAAAATTGCGGGTAGTGTTCGATGCCGCTAGCTACTGTCGGGGTACGTCACTCAACGAGCGATTACTGACCGGACCCGACCTCCTTTCCTCACTTCTGGGCAATGTGCTGAGATTTCGCGAAGGAAAGATCGCCATAGCCGCCGATATTGAAGAAATGTTCCTCCGTGTTAAAATAAAGGAGGAGGATCAGATGTCACAATTGTTCCTTTGGCGAGATACACCGCAGGAACCTCCAAGTACCTACCGGCTAACCTCAATGATGTTTGGCGCTACGTGCTCCCCAAGTAGCGCCCAGTATGTCCGTAATCGAGTTGCCAAAGAAGGCGCCGCTGAATTTCCGGCCGCCGCCGTAGCAATACAATCCAAGTTCTACATGGACGACTACTTGGACGCCACTGATACAGTAAAAGAGGCACAAACACTAGTACGGGACGTCAGCACCTTACTAGCCAGAGGAGGTTTTCATCTCGCTAGCTGGGCCTCCAACACACCCGCCGCAATTCAAAGCGTGCCGGCGGACAAGAGAACAAAGTCGACCATAACGATCAATAGTGGAGCAGGAGCAAGCACAGAGAAAGTGCTGGGCCTAGCCTGGGACCCAGTTAGCGATCGCTTTATTTACACTTTTGAGGAAACTGAAACGGCTGAACTCGTCCGGCATCCAACTAAGAGACAGTTACTTAGCACAGTAATGAAAATATTCGACCCAGTGGGGTTCGTGGCTTGCCTCACCATACGCTCAAAAATCCTCCTACAAGACGTGTGGAGGTCAAACGTAAACTGGGACGAGCGCATCCACGACATACATGCGGCAAAGTGGGCCGAATGGATAAAGGCGTTGCAGCGGAATGAAATCACTGTACCAAGGCGCTGTCTGCAACAGAAGAACGGGGACTTCGAGCTTCACGTCTTCTGCGATGCCTCGGAGGCCGCATGCTGTACGATAGCATACCTAGTTGAGACTTGTCGAGAAGGAAAATGCGCCACCTTCCTGGCAAGTAAATGTAAGGTGGCCCCCCTCAAGCCGCTATCCATCCCGCGGCTCGAACTACAAGCAGCATTAATGGCGGCCCGCCTCGCAGCCAGCGTCAGGAAAGAAATGCAGTGCCGCATACTCCGCACCACGTATTGGACTGACTCTACAACAGTATTATGCTGGCTGCGTACAGATCCAAGGAGCTACTCAACATTTGTCTCCAACCGCTTGGGTGAAATTGATGATCTGTCATGCGTCACTGATTGGAGATGGGTTCCGACTAAGCTAAATCCAGCGGATATCGGAACCCGCGACGTGGAGATGCCCGACCTCGCGCCCAGCGGTAGGTGGTTCTCGGGACCACCCTTCATCGTCACGCCTGAGACCGAGTGGCCAGTTCAGAAAGGCCACCACATACCACCAGACGAGAGCATCCTGGAGCTGAAACCCAAATTCATAGGCCTCACCACAACAGAAGAGAACGCCTTGCCTAACATTGTGCGTTTTTCTTCATGGCATCGCCTGATCCGTTCAACTGGATGGATGCTGCGCTTCATCAGACGGTGTCAGGAAGGATCCCACCGCGCACCACACGAGGGCCCCCTACGAGCGGATGAGATTCGTGCAGCTGAAACCCGTTGGGTTATCAAATCACAAGTTGAGGCTTTCGGTGCGGACATCCATGCCCTGCACAACGGCGCATCAGTATCTGTCGGCAGCCGGCTAAAGGCCCTAACACCCTTCCTCGGGTCAGATGGGGTTCTTCGAATGAACACGCGGCTACAGGCCGCCAAAGGAGTGGCGCAAAGCGTACGAACCCCGATCATATTGGACGGGGATGACCCGTACACCCGCCTACTGATCCGCTATTTTCATCAGAAAGGAGATCATGCAAGCACGGAGAGAACCATGGCCAACATGCGAAGCAGCTTCTTTGTGCTAAAATTGCGCACCAATATTAGAAAAATAACACACGCATGTCTCACGTGCCGCATACGGAAGGAAAAGCCCCACCCCCCCCTAATGGGACCACTACCCGCCGCCCGACTAGCCCACCATGTCCGTCCATTCACCCATTGTGGGCTAGATTACTTTGGACCAATTGAAATCACCGTCGGTCGGCGGCGAGAGAAGCGATATGGGGCCCTATTTACGTGCCTCTCCACCCGGGCGATTCACCTTGAGATAGCCCACTCCTTGAAGGCCGACGCAACAATTATGGCCATACAACGGATGACTGCGCGCCGAGGACAGCCTGTTGCAATATATTCCGACAACGGAACGAACTTCCACGGGGCCGACCGAGAAATGAGAGAAGCTCTATTAACCTTGCATAATGACACCCAGATTCAAGACCACATTGCCACTCAAGGAATTGAGTGGCACTTTCTTCCGCCCGTATCACCCCATATGGGCGGAGCGTGGGAGCGGCTCGTGAGGTCAGTAAAAAGAGCCCTAGAGGCGGTTCTGAAAGAGCGGGCTCCCCGAGAAGAGACTCTGCTAACAGCCATGGCAGAGGCAGAATTTGCAGTAAATAGCCGGCCACTCACACACCTGTCGGTCGACCCCCGCGACGAAGAGCCGCTCACACCTAATCACTTCCTGCTGGGGTCTTCAGGAAAGCGGCCGCATCTATCACTGTATGGCCCTAAAGAGGAAGAAATCTGCCTGCGGAAGCAGTGGCGCATCAGCCAACAGTTAGCAGATATGTTCTGGCGGAGGTGGCTCCGAGAGTACCTCCCAACAATGGCCTCAAGACAGAAATGGCAGCAAAAGAGCACCCCAATACAGAAAGATGATCTAGTACTCATCGTCGACCCTGCCCTACCACGCAATAGCTGGCCCCGGGGACGGGTCATCGAGGCCACCCCCGCAGCTGACGGCCAAGTACGAGCGGTCCGCGTACGCACGAGTACAGGAGAATACACCAGGCCAGCAGTGAAGATCGTCGTTCTCTTGTCGGCCACCTCTTTAGGACCTCCAGCAGCTGAGAAAAGCAGATCGTCACAGCCCCAAAGGACCGACTGCCAAGAACGCCGACGCCTGCGACCCCGTCCTCACTGATAGGGGCACAGAAGACTCTGCACCGGGGGGAGTATACCGGACGGGTCTTGTGGGACCTCTCACCACGAAGCGCTACTGTGGAATGGTTAAAAAATACTCCCCGCGCAGTATTTACGATGCCCTACCGGACGTTACCCCAGTCCTCATTTCCCCTCGCCTGCTAAGGCTCTGAGTGGTTTTGATTGGTCGTCGCTCGGACCAATCCCAGCCTCCTCGGATTGTTTAGCAACGCTAAGAACTCAGGATAACTGTTTATTCAATATTTTGGTTAATTTTAACGGAGTTCGGCCGATAAAATAAAATAATAAATATCGCAGGAAGATAGGCCGGACTCCTCTTTGTATTAAAAACTAATAAATTTAAATATATGTTCAGATGTAAGAATTATATGTAAGAATTCCCCGATTATAACTGGGCCTGGGACCCCATATTCTTTCTTGTTTTCATAATAACTAAATAAATAAATATGATAGAGAGAAGTAATTTGGGTTGAGATAAAGAATACAAGACTGCCAATATAATGAAGAATATTAAGATTTTCTGAGCATTACTCAGCGCGTGCCACGAGCTCAGAAAACCCTCGCCTCAGGCAAATTCGGGACGCGCTGCATATCGCGCCCGGCTTAGCGCCCGGGAGTATAAATACAAGCACACGGCCCGTTCCAAGGCAGTTATAATCAAAAATATAATCAAGAGCGTCCGGAAACAGCATCTCAAAGGCGGCCGTATCCGCTGAACTCAGTATCAGAGTTTCCAACTCTGCCCCCCCCTCAAACTCCAGTCCGCACTGCCCCGGTCTCCCAGCCCCCCAAAATCCGTAGTTGGCCCGAGCCACACTACTTTAATCCCCGTGCCCCACAAAGGGACAATAGGGCTTATAAAAAACCGGTCCCCAGCCAAAATTACCGGCTGGAGAGACAATCGGAAGCACCCAAAACTTCCCAGGAACCCTCCGTTCCTCAGCCCCCTCCGCCCGCAGCGGACCCCGTACATATCCAGGCTTTAATGGAAAAAGCCACTGAACTCCAATTTTTGATCCAAAACGCCACCGCGGAGCTGGCCAATATCCAGTCTTATCTAAAAACTCAACATGTCTAGAAACAATGTTAAACTTCAAAACCTACAGACGGCCTACTGGAACGCCAATGGCCAAGTCTCGTCTCACAAGGAAGAGATAATAGAATTCCTTCACGATTTTGGTATTGAAGTCTTCCTCATTAATGAGACGTGGCTAAAGCCATCACGTAAGTTCAGAATACCAAACTATATCACCTACCGTGACGACAGACTTTCCAATAAAGGAGGCGGAACCGCCATCTTGGTTAAGAATAACATTGACCACCGTCTAGCGCATTCCTTTTCTAATGAAAACATTGAATCCACATCGGTAATAATAAATACCTCTTCAGGACCGCTCAAATTTATTTCAGTCTACGCACCCCCAAAACGAAAACTAATTCCATCAGAATTAGATAAACTCTTGGCCGAAAATGTCCCCACTATAACAGCTGGTGACATGAACGCAAAGCACGGATCGTGGCATAGCCAACGTGACAATTCCAAAGGGATCGTACTCGCAAAGTACGCGAGTACAAACCCCATCGTAGTCGATGCTCCGGATAGACCGACGATACATCATCACAACGGTAGGCCGGACGTGATCGATATCGTCATCCTCAAAAACACGAGTCATTTACACTCCCTCCGAGTACTCAACGAATTAACTTCTGACCACGATCCAGTCCTCCTTACTTTAACAGGAGGCTCTAACCCTCTGGTCCCCGATAATCCTCCACGTACAAAAATAAAATGGAATAAATTCAACGAACTTCTAAGCAAAAACATAATAATACCTACCTCAATTCCCGACGAAGCCACTTTAAATGTTGCCACTTCCAATTTAATTACAACTTTAAAATCATGCATCACCGAAGCGTCCGATGAGATTCCCAACGACACAACACGTCACGGAATACCCGAAGAGATCAAAGATCTTATTAGGGAAAAAAATCTTGTGAGAAAGGAATGGCAGAGATCTTGCAATCCGATAGTTAAACAACATCTTAATCGTTTAAACAGAAAGGTACGGAATGCCCTCAGTGAATTTCGAAACGAACGTTGGCACGAGTTTATCACATCACTAGAAGATGACAAAGCAGCTTACTGGAAGCTCTCCAAATCGCTCCGACGCCCGACAACAAAAATCTCTCCAATTCAAGGCCTAAACGGACTAGTATACTCCGCTGCGGATAAGGCTGAAGCCTTCGCAGATAGCCTTGAAAATCAATTCAGTCCCAACACGGAACACGATAACCCAGCTTTCGTCGCAAAAGTGGATTCAAAAGTAAAATCTATTTTAAATCTAGATCCTGAAGACCCCCCAATCAGGTGCACAACTCCTAAAGAAATAATTAACATTATTAAAAAATTAAAGAAAAAAAAAGCAGCCGGTCCTGACGGCATCTCAAACAAAATTTTAAAATACCTACCAAAAAAAGGCATCTGCGCCCTGACAGCCATATGCAATGCATCACTTCGATTGCGTTGTTTTCCAAAGGATTTTAAAATAGCTGATGTAATTTTAATCTCAAAACCAGGCAAGGACCCACTATTAACGGAGAATCATAGGCCTATTAGCCTCCTTCCATGCCTAGGTAAAATCCTGGAAAAAGTGATTCTAACAAGACTAAACGCCTTTACTCAGGACAGTAAATTCCTGCCAGACTTTCAACATGGTTTTCGAGCAGGTCATTCAACCTCTCATCAACTCCTGCGTGTTGTTGAAACATCACGGAGGGATTTAATACTAATAAAAAAACAGTCATTCTTTCACTCGACGTAAGTAAAGCTTTCGACAAAGTCTGGCATAACGGCCTATTATATAAAATGAATGCTCTAGGTTACCCTTTAAGACTTACGCAATTGATAGCCAGCTACCTAAGAGATCGATCCTTTAAAGTCAGAATAGAAAATATTTACTCCACAATACGCCCCCTCTCAGCCGGGGTTCCTCAAGGCAGTCAACTTTCTCCATCCTTGTACAATATCTACTCAAGCGATATCCCAAAACCTATAAATCACAATATTAAAATCACCCAGTTTGCGGATGACACTAACATCATGTCTAGTTCAACTGCCGAACTCACCGCCTCAAAGCGTGTTCAGCAGCAAGCCGCTCTCACCGAAGAATGGTGTAAAAAGTGGCGTATATCAATTAATCCAACTAAAAGCGCCGCGACCGTTTTCTCAAAGACACGGCCGAAACGGCCCCCATTCATTACACTGTTTGGGGAAAAGGTACCTTGGGAAAAGTCAATTAAGTACCTAGGTGTCACGCTTGACTCAAAGCTCACCTGGATGAAACATATCACCGAAAAAGTCAAATCGGCAAATAAATACCTTTCCGCACTCTACCCGATGATGGGCAAGAAAAGTCGTCTATCAACGGATAACAAACTACTACTTTACAAAACTACCATAAGGCCGTGTTTCACGTATGCATGTCCTATTTGGGGGCATGCCACTGCAAATCATATTAAAAAAATTCAAATATTCCAAAACAAAGCCATTAGACTCGCGCTAAACGCACCCAAGTGGAGTAGAATCTCTACTCTCCACAACGATTCCAACATTCCGTTGATAAACGATTTCATTGTCACTCAGGCTTCTAAATTTTACGGCGGCCTAAAAGGCCACTCTAATCCAACAATAAATACGCTCGCAAATTACAGCGAAAACGATAAATTCAAATATATGAAACCGAAGAATGTCCTACGTAAGGAATAATTTTAAAACCTGCATACAGCCGCAGTATAGTTTTTAGTTCTCACTCAAAAAACCCAAATCCATTAAAATCACCGTAAAGTATCAATAGATAATCTTATATAATTATGTTAGAGCCAGTAAACTCATTGTTTAGGATCTCTGTGAACAAATAAATTCAAAGTTCAAAGTTCAAAGTTCCAAGGCAGTCTCATTTCTTCGCTCAACCCAACGCTATCTCTTCAACTGGAACCTACAACTGCCTTTGACTTCTCACCTTTGGATACCCGACCACAGCAGAATCTACAAAAGTCGACATTGTTTCCCTTTTGCAAGGAACAATATTTGGAAATCCAGAGCGAGCCCGACGCCCGAGACATCACGGATACGATAACGACTTGACCAGCACCCTATTTTTATAGTCTATGGACCGGACCCTGAAGTGTCTGGAACACTATAGTTAAGAAGCACCTAAGGTATTTAAGTAAACATAATTATTCTGATTGTTCCAACCGTATTTTGGAAACAAATTATTCATTTGACGTAATTAAAGGTTTAATTATTTTTTTAAATATAAAATACAACTGATTTACAGTTAGATACATTTGAAATTTTATAAATTAGAAAAAGTGTTAATGTTCAATTAAATATTATTAATAATCTTCTTATTTATTATCACGGAAATACCTATATTTAGAATATTATTACTAAAATAATAACGATTATTATTTTATTTTCTTATGCCTTGTTATTATTTTTATTTTATTCTAAAATTTCTAATATAAATTTATTATTTGATAATTCATAATTTTTTTTTAAATTACTTTTTACACTTTTAATTAATTACTTACCTACTTACCTATCACTTATTGTTAATTTGTGTATGTTTGTAATTATTCTATGGTTTGTTATTATTATTCTATGTTTATTATTTGTATGTTCTTGTCAATATTATTATACTTTGTATCCTGACGAGAGATGCTACGCTTCCGAAACATAACGATATTTATATACTGAATAGTGGTTTAGGCGAAACATTTTTTATTCATTTTATTTTATAATTTATTAAAAAAAACTTAGTTTTATGCAGTAGGTACTTGACACATTAACTGCGAGTAAGGCAAAAAAGCTAAGCCTTGTCAAAGGGATGGGGCCTCGGCCCGACTCACGAAAGTTGTAAAATATGAATTTGTTTTTTTTTCTTACACTAACATTACTGTAGTCAATTTTTTTTTTGGATAAATGCGTGTTTGTACTGATAATCTATGTATTGTTTTGAGTAGGGTTAGGTTGCGCGTAATGGCAAATGACTGGCTAGACTTATCACCGCTGTTGATATTTCGGGAATTGTTAATCCGTGATAATGTAACAACGCTTGCAAATGTAACTGTGCGTGAAATTAACAGAATGCGAATTGTGAGCGCGAGCAAAGGGCCGTCATTTGCCAAAGCTGGCAGAGCTTACTGGATAATATGTGTGAATAGGGGGTGGGGGAACAACACCTGTTCACGCACTATGTAGTCCTGTTCCGTGTTATCAAAAAGAGAACCATATTATTTTATATTTCCATTATCCACATTTTAATTTTTTTTTATATGAATACCCCACAAGAGTCCCAACTGCTCCCAATCGTCTGGAGCCAGTGGGACTATGGCATCCCTAATTGGGAAATGTTGTGAGACTGAAGATATTGGGGAGGGAAAGGAGAAGAGGGAGAGGAAAGAAAAAATGAGATAGCATGAAATAGCATGAAATAGAAATAACCGAGCGAAAGAGACAGAAGTGCACATAATGGAATGGTCTCTTTCGCTCGGTTATTTCTATTTCATGCTATCTCATTTTTTCTTTGTTCTATGTTATGTTCTGTCTTATTCTATTTTGTATATATAAACTATGTATTTTTGATCAGTTCAATTTTTGTACCCTGAAGATGCTTATGTTAAGCGAAACCGGTCGGTCGTAATAAAATTAAATAAAATTCTCGTGGTTATAAACAAAGTTATTGTTTTATTTTCATTAAACTTAAACCTTTTTAAGGACATTTTTTGTACATTATAATTTTGCCAAACCACCCGAGTACACAACAATTTGGAGTTCGAAACACTAAACAGCTTTATATATATCAGATTTGAATGGATTAAAAATCTTAATCCGTCTATCACCAGATGTTAGCGATTGATCTATTCAAATCTATTGTAAAATTACGACCACAATACAGGTTTTCGACTACTTTGAAACGAAACACAACAATTTTTGTATGCAAAGAAGAATTGCTCTGTTTGCAATAATTAATTTAGAATGTCGTTTATAATCACCTCCTTAAGTTTCGCGGTACAACCCTGAAAAAGCGAACTGACTTTATTTAGAATCGCCAAGAATTGAATTGAAATGAATAGAATTGAAACAAAATTGAATTGAATTGAATTGAAATGAAATGAAATGAAATGAAATGATGAAACTGGAAATATTTGAATAAACTGTATAAAACTGATAGATGATAATATATGGAGAGTGTAATAGAAATGATCTTCAACATAGAATGGGATTGAGAGGTGAAATGGAAGGCTAGATAGAGCAAACTCCATTCCGTTGACGGACCAGAAGATTATCACCACAGGCACTTCCGTTATCTCAGCTGTCGACCCGAGCAGCATGGTGCTTGTAGAAATACAGTCTACAGAGAGTGGTACGGTATGTATTCAATTTTGTCCATGGATGATGACCACATCATCAATCGTGAGGCTAGAACATAGGATTCACAGCTACATATGTTGATATCTGACTGAAATAGCAATTACATATTAACCCCGTATCCCGTACACGATTAAACTGTACCCAATCAAAAACCAGGGCACTTCTAATTCAGTCTGTGGATAACTATGTTAAAAATTATTTCGTGTAACGTGTTATAAGTACAGTTTTGAAATTATTTAGGTTAGCTTGCAGTTCAAGCTTTCACAAACCTCTGCTATTCGTTTTTATGTTTGCAATCCATTCTCTAGCAAATCTGATAACCCTTCACTAATGAAACATAAAAGTTTACAATTACACCATTTTGTAGAAATAAATACCATTTCTTCTTGTTTACATTCGGAGTGCTTGTGAAATATAAACAAAACCTATCGAAACATGTCTACGGCGTATTTTAATTGAATTATATTAATTAAATCTCAGCACCTGCCTGATGTGGGAATTATTTGAGCCCTTTATCTGAGTTAAAAAATTGACAATTCCTTTAATTAGGAAAACAAAATGTGGAATTCCTCTACTCTGAAATCATTTTTCTTTATTCCTCAGATATACGCCTTTTTGAAATTTAACTTAAAGACAATATATTACCAGGAACACTATATTGAAGACTTTGTGGTGCCTTTAAAAAAGAAATCGCATCTGGATCTTTTGTAGCTATTTAATTTAAACATTTCAAGCTGTATAAATGTGGATTTTTGTAACAAGGTTTTGTAACGTTGTAAAACAGCTTGTCGTGAATATTTTTTTCATGGGGGGTTCACCCTGCTTCTATTTGGCTAAATATTTAATAATCTTGGACTATATTTCTGATTTAAATAATTTACTTTTAAATATTGCGTTAAAACTCAGCGATTATGATGTAATAATAATAATAATAATAATATCTTTATTGTAATTAAATTTAACTGTAACTAAAAGACACGTATAATTTAATAATCTAAGTGTACAGTGGTTTATAAAGTAAAATATAAAATAATATAATAACAGTTATAGTTGAAGTTTCACATAACCCGCCTCACTAGGCTAGCCTGTGTTGAGGCAGTAATTTTGCAAATACCTATGAACATATACTTATATTAAGATATGTGATAGGTAGTTGCAACGACACCATGTAAGTTAGATTAGTTCAATCAAATTACCTGCATTTCTTCTCGCACTGTTATACTAGTAACATAAATATATACTTATTTACGTAGACGGGGATGACTTCTATGAAAGAAAATCGACTTCATTCAAAGCCTCCCACGTGCATAAGTAATAATTATTACAAGATACTTTAATTTTTGTAAATTATTATTTTTTATTTTATTTCTATATATATATATTATACGGTACCATTTTAAAAAACATATTTTTATTTAAAGTATAATAAAGGTGGTTTGGATGGTGTTTTATAAAGTGGAGTGTAAAGTAGGTTTGAAAATGTGATAATGTGAACGGAGTGTTATTAATATATTGTGTCATGACCACTTCAGCAGGAGAACCTGGGCTGAGGTGTTCACATGTCATGCAGAAACAATTCTTTTTGATGGAGGTTGACCCCTGTTTGTGATGCATTTGGTTTTAATTGCATTTGGAGTAAGAATATTGTTAGTTAGAAATATTTTTATGTCTGATAGACTTTCTTTCGCCTTTATCAACAACTCTTTCCATATGTCTGCTTGACAGAGAGGTACCGTATCTTCAGCGAAGGATACGATTTTATCTTTAATTTCAAGGTCACACAGATCGAATTGATTCTTATTTTCAATTAATGTTTTCATAACAGCGAAGAGTAATGATTATTCTCGGAGTTATTTGTAATAAACTGGAAACTTATCAATTATTTTGTACGAAATTAAAAATTCTTCTGAAAAAATAATATTGTTAAGGATGGCCCGTTTTCATTTCAAACTTTTGTTTGCATAGCTCAAGAAAAACTTTTTCGACTTACTTCAAAGTAAAAATCGGGAAGTTTTGCTGTATTGTTATTGTTAGAGGCCTCGTATAATGTATGTCTACGTTTCTACCACTATTTCGCCCGTTGACGAAGAACACACTAAAATAAATAATTTTTTTCTTCATTTATTTTTATTATATATATTCTGCAATGCATTTATTAACATATTTTATTTCTCAAATATAAAATACTTTGTTTACATCACTATTTTTAATGTATAAATATTTCCACATTTCTGAAGCAAGACTTCCCTCATCAGGTTAAACAGTATACTAAAAAATGATAACAAGAATAGACAAATAATAAAGAATTTAATAATAGATAAATTAAAAACATAAATAAACAAAAATTAACAATTAGTGGTGAAATGTGTAAATAATCATTAAAAAAGAAAAATGAAATAATAAATTCATTGAAAGGTTTTACATACGAATACAACTGGTTTAGAATTAGATAAATTTGAAATGTTAGAAATTGGAAAAAAGTGTTAATAGACAATTAAATATTATTAACACTAAGATGTTTCTAAAAATTAATTTTAATTTATCTCTTAAATTTATGTTCGCATTAACTGTATTTATAATATTATCAATATAAATTTTAAAAATAATAATTTATTTTTTTATGTATCGTTATTTTGTAGATTTTATTTTAATTAATAATAAAATAATTCGTTTTAATTTCAAATACAAATTTATAATTTAATATTTTATAATATTTTCATTTTATAAATTTTTACCATTAATTAATTACTTACCTACTTTCGTAACTTCTTATCAATTTTTGTTTGTGTTTGTAATTTGTCTATTCTACATTTTTATTATTTGTCTAAACTTGTCATTATTTTTTAGTATCCTATTTATCCTGATGGGAAGCTTGCTTCTGAGACATGTAGATATTCATCTATTAAAACAGTGGTGCAAAAAAAGTAGGTAGTTCTTATTAATTATATTAATAATGACGCCACAAAATAATTACTTGTATCGAATAAATCTTTTATTACAATTTAATTTATTATTTGATATTTTCATATGAAGCGGTAACTTTGTGATGTGACATTATAATTTTAAAAATAAAACAATAACTTTGTTTACATCATTCCTATTTATACTTTAGCCAACCGGGTTTCGCTACTACCGTAGCTTCTTCAGGACAGTATACAACTAAACTATGAACTAAGATACACGTGTGTTATAGATTGATAAAAACAGGCGAGTAGAGGGCCAAGGTTGGGAGATCATCAGGTACCTGACCGGGAAGGGTGTGAACTTTGTTTATTGGGAATAATTTATGAATTGGACTTTTATTTAAATTTATTTGATTATTTATGAGTGTACTATTAGGGTTTTTGTCTTTCCTTATTTCTAATGGGAGAATTACAGTTCAAAATAATATGCTCTAAGTAGTCCATGAAGATATCAGCAATTTTTTAAATTATTTTTTTTTAATTACACAATTCGCGTTGATGTGATTAGGATTGAATTACTTTTAAATTACGCTTAGAATATTTAAGAAATAATTGCACACGTCGTTTAGGAAACTAATTCTGCTGTAACCGCTACTATTCACGATCGAACTTTGAAAACTTTTTTTTTTGGGTTGTGAGTCTGGATTTCATGGTTCTACGATGAACCTATTACGGACGATTTAAAAGTTTTCAATTTTAAAAAATACTTTTGTCATCTTAGCAAAACCTGTTTTTAGCTAAAACGGTATTGATTTCCCATAACGACAATATTTTACCATTATATCTTTGTTTAACGGTTTATGATCATCCTGTTTTAAAATTGTCTATTGTTCATTCTTAAAGATTACTGAAAATTTATAATAAGTTTTTAAAATATGCGTCACCGTGAACATATTAAAGTTCTTTAGAATTAAAGGTAGGCAATGGATTCTTTCCCCTCAAAACATATGGATAAGATGATATTATATTTGAGTATACTACTATAGCTACTTATCCATGCCTGGAAAAGTATTGTAAGTTTGGTCGTTTATTTGTTGTATAGTGGAACTTTCCAGACGAACTTTACATTTTCAAGTAAGTTTTATAGTGTTTCTTTCCGAAATTCGTGGATAACTATCTTAGATCTACATAAATGCAGAAGTCTCCAACCGATGAAACCTTTTAATGGCAATCCTAAGCCTACCCCCAAACCCGTAACAAAGTTGAAGAAGAATCTAACAAAATACGTTATCTCGTGAAGCCTCCCTAACTTTCTGGATTCCAAATCATAACGCATTTAAACTTGTGGAGCTCATTGCAAGGAACTAGGTTCCTTATTTATGCTTCTTTAAACTCCCCCGAAGCATTAAAGTGTTGCGCCAAGTATAAACAACTCATTTGGAAACTTCGGGGAAAAGATATATTCACTCGGGATTTGCTCAAAACTGCAAAGGGAACTCGGCGAGAAATTTATGCTCCTTGCAAATGTTTCTAATGCAGAGTTTTGCAGATACCGAAGAATTAATTAAGTACTTATTGTTCTCTATGATCCGGAAAACTTCGGAACTCGTGATTCAACAAGTAGTTTTAAGGAAGATGTAATTTTGCTGATTTTTCTATTCGTGGAAAGTCTTCGTGTTTGCAATATTAGATAATATTTTATTTAATATAAAACATTATGTTTTAAAGCAGTAATAATAATAATAATATTTTCTAAAAACTCATAAAACTGCACAAGTGTTGAAGCCATTGAAGCGTAGTTACTTTATTTACCATGTTTTCCACAATCTCTTCTCTGGATTCTCCTTCGGTAATTTTTGTATATCAAATTCAAATAAAGCACTATTAATTCCTTTATTGGGGGAAACCGTTTTTTTTTTAATTTTATATTTCTTTTGTTTTGTGTACATTGTACACGTAATGAAAAAATATAAAGTTTTAACAACACTTTTAAAGTAATTCCCGGTTATAAGGCGTTAGCCTACATAAAACTACCCGTGTATACATAATACAAAATAATAAGTAACAAACACTCTTTTCCACTTTTTTACATTTGTTCAGTGGGAGCTCACATCAGTACAGTTGTACTGTAGAAATTTGAAATTATTTTTTTTAATATTTTCAGTTTTTCCCATCTTCAAAAGAAGTATAATCCTTCAGTTTCTTCGCAACAGTTTGAAATGCATAAAAAAAACTAAACAACTAGCCAACTACCTAATTAAATTATTTTTTTTTAAATCAGTTCATTTATTTCAACAAATTAACCCCATCGGGTATGAAAAGCATTTGTTTTGAACAAAATTCAATAAATTCATTAAATATTAATTAATATTTTTTCAGTTCAACTGACGGCAAACTGTTGAAAACGTGTAGGGATAACCACGGAGTAAAGAATATCCCCAGAGAGAAAATAAGTGTGAATTGTGGTTGGTGCAACGAAACAACGGGAAAGGGACGAAGGGTGGACCACGAGATGATTGGTGGAAACATGTTTCCAATGTGTGTACGGCTGCAGTATTAACTCATCATAAATGAAATCCCCAGACGATGCTGGCATCCATTGTTTTTAACATCTTGTTTTTACAGGATACACGATCCTTTAACTCCAGTTGCGACGATACCTGTTTTTTATAATTTATTTTTTTAATATTTTTTTGTACGCTTGTACAGTAATATATTACAGAGATTGATAAAAAAATATACATAGACAAGTATTAGAAATAACAAATAGAAGAAGTAAGTAAACATTTGTGTTTTCATAATTTTAACAAATACTGAAGATGATAATCTGTACCAAACATGCAAGAAGTGAAAGGTTGATAGGTAAAGTATAAAAAGTCATGGGGGCAATTTTATAGCTATTTTGTAACACGGGTTAAGAGTGATATTAAAAATGTCAACGGTCATTGCAGCATCGTTGAGCAGTTGAGTCGCTCTGCTGATTTGGGTGTGTTCTGGTAAACAGAAGTACTCGCTTTCGGAGCATAAAATAGTGCATGGGGTCTCCAATGAGTATACTTATTAGGAACGTATAAGTTTACCTCTTTCAAACTAGGTGGATTACACATGGTTCCAGAGATTAACTTAAAGAAATATTTACTTAAAAATATTTTTCGGAGGCCTTTTTAGGTATTGAAATCCTGTGAATAACAAGGATGGATATAGGAATGAATAATATATATTTATATTCTCATATAAAGGTAACGCATAAACCTCTGTTGCACTCTTTCTATTTTGAGAATACGATTCTGTTCAGAAGGGGCCCATATAATGGAACTATACTCTAAGATGCTGCGAAGAAGTGCTTCATACCTGTATGTTCAGGGCACCTCGATATTGTCAGTAAAAAGTTCAGTGCAAAGTTAGAGATGATCAATAATCATGCCACTATTATATGTCCTGTCTTCGGTAACCGGAACCGAAGTGACAGATATTTTAGTTATCAAACATCACTAACAGGCCTAGCGACCGCTCTCAAATTTTTTATTAGTTAACGAAGTAAAGTTGTGTTTACAGGTTATTATGCAAAAGTTTTTTTTTGCGTGTTTGTGTTATTGTTACATCACAGCGACCATTGCCATTAATGGAAGGTAGTTTAAAAAAAAAATGCAGAAACATGTAGATGACAATATTATTGTAGGTTAATTGTAAATCTCTTATTATTATTATTTTTGCTAATATTATTCTTTTTCAGTTTTAGTGCTGATAAATTGGTGTTTATTGGAATATAATGTTGCAGCTTTACATTACCTACTAATATAGTAGAATAATTACGATATACTCCATAGTTTGGATGCTTAATCGATAGAATGCTCGCTTGCCCCGCGGGCACCATTAACAGATTTTTTTTGTGGTTTTACTGGTATGTACATACATATTTTTTTTAATATAATTTTTTACATTTTTTAAATATATTTTTTTCTTTTTTCGAGCGTGTGGACGTTGATTGTATAAATCTTGCTTCGATTCCTGTATGAACATATATTTTTTTCGCGGTATTTAATGAAATCAATTATAATTTAAAAAACGTACGCTCGAAACGAAGCTGTTGAAACCGGAAGTGTCAATATAATTCGAAGATTAACGTATGCGTTTGGAAATATACCGAGTGAACCTTTACGAATAATAAAACTAAGACCGTCTTAGGTAATAAAAACGAATATTTAAAACCTACGGGGTAAAACTGAAAATGGGACATTTTGCTGTCCCGAAACTCTCCTCGGGAACAACGGGACAGAGTACCGAAAAACGGGACGCATGGTCAGATTAGTCCAGAAACATTTCTTTTAGGAAAAATAATAGCATTGATTGAAATATACTGCATACATCAGTAGAATGGGAATTTATCAAGGCCAGGCGTCTAGAAAATCAATTGGTTGTAAAATACATTGTGCATTGAACTTCTTACCTCGGAAAATATGTCATTATGAAATATACATGAAAGATTCGCTTATTCATAGTTCATGGACATGATTATTGTAACGTTGCAGTGTTATCAGTATGGTAATATATCTATGAATGTGAATTTGAACTGTCCTCTTCGATTGGACTCGATTGTGCGACTGAAAGTGATTTTGGACTTACTTGGGATGTGAGAAGTGTATTTCCATGACCAGGTCGCTGGGGATCTCGAAGAAGTCCGGATCCTTCCCGTTGGCGGAGAGCACCAGCGGCAGGATGTCCCAGGCGGTCTTGGCGGGCTTCCATCCCAGACTCATGCATAACTGGGGAATAAACACATGACATTGTAATCATAATTCAACTTCAAACCCACGTGTAATAATAAAATATCTTTATTATCAATAATTTTTTCTAAAGTCTTTATTATCAATAATTTTTTCTAAAGTTTTTTAATGGTTTAAATTTTTCAAAGCCCGCCAAAACGCTCCAAATCTATGGTCGGTCGGTTTTTAGGTTGGAATGTCAAATGTCAAAACAAGTACGAAATTTACCGTATATAATTTTATATTTCATTCATAGTAAACCATAACTAAACATAAGAAATATAATTATCTACCTTTTTAGAAACGAAGAATAATAAAAGTAATCACTGATACCTTTTTATTTACTGTTTTTTTTTCGGTTTCGCGTTTCATTAAGGATATGTTAATATTATCTTCTTCAATGATTAAATATTACAATGATGTTTATAAACTTCAATAAGTTGTTAAAAATAAATTGAATAATAAAAGTATTTTACATTAATATTATTATAATATCCATATTGACCCCATGAATATTCTTGATTAACCCCTTAACGTGATGAAGGGGTATAAAATACACATTCAGAATCTATCCATTGATTTCTTATTACAGTAGTTACGCAATTTAACCGAGAACATTGCAAAACCTGCAATTATTTTACGAAAGCGATAAGCGTTCCATAGTACTATATTTTAATCCTTGTTTTATGCGCTACGATTTTTTTTTTTAATAACCTAGCCTCAAAGCAAATTTAAAAAAATACATATATGTATATACAGGTGTATCAGCATGTACCCGACAATCTTTAAGCAGTGATTCCTGAGCTTATGTGTAGTAAGAAATGTACATGATTTTAGATATACGGTGATTTGAAAAAAAAAATCCCTTGAAAGCATATAAAAACAGTGGGGTCGGATTGGGGGGTCGGGCGGGTACTCAACTGTGTTCTAGATAAATTTCAGCCAAGACGAAAATTTCAAACACTTTTATAAATTTTTTATAGTTTTTTTTTTAAATTTAATAATTATTATTCAATTTAAAAAAATGTTTATTTATAAAACGGTTTAATAATGCCTTTGGAAGGCGAAATAGCTATCACGCGTAATTATAATTATCTAGCAGAACTTAAAAACAAAACAAAATTAACATGAAATTCTTTGTTTACACCACTGTTTAATATACTGTATATCCTGATGAGTATATAATGTATCCTGATGAGGGAAGCTTCGCTTCCACAACATGTTGGTAATTATATATTAAACAGTGGGGTAAACAAAGAATTCCATATTCATGTTATTAATAATGACGTCACAAAATAATTACAGATTTATTGAAGATATTTAAAAACTTAAAATTAAGATGGAGTTCTACAAATTAACTTCAACACAATAAATAAATTAAATTCTCCAAAAAAGCTCAGAAATCAGTGGTTAATATTTGTCGGGTATTTGCTGATACATTATGTATTATGTATATTATGAAGTTACCGGCGTTGTCCGGGGTTATGCATGGTTTAGAGTAAAGTTTTGAGGTTGTGATCAATTATCCCTACCCCTACACCTACCCCTACCCCTACCCCTACCCCTACCCCTACCCATAAATTTTCCTCGTATTTTGAACGTCAAGTGTGCAAAATTTCCTCAAGAAGTACTAAAATTCTGCTTTAAGAGGTGAGAAAGGGGGAAGTGGGTGATTTTTTAAATCTCAATCTCGTAAACAGGGACGTTCCTATGGTTTCGAAAATCAAGTGTGCAAATTTTCATGTAGTTTGGAATAAAACTCTAGACTTACATACAAAACAAATAAACACCGCTCGCCTGGGACATTCTTCTTTATATAATAAAAGAAGATAACTATCTTAATATTTTTTTCCTTTCCAATCTTTCCAACCTTCCTAGAATCTTTTTTTAAAACATAGATAGAAGTATTATTTTAAACAATGGTAAAAGTTGTCTTCGGTGTATTAACAGAATTTAACAAATCGATTATCAATTGAATTACGTCGTATAAAAACTTAGCTTTTTTTAATAACATCATTTGAGCCTACGTACATAGAATATGGCTGTACATTTGTGCAATTTCAAAATGAATTTAACGTAAAAATAAAAATCTTCCGAGGTTTTAAGGCCTTTTTAAAATTTGTCTTCAAAATTAGGAACATGGAATTCTTCGAACGTCGCTGAATACAATATTTCCTTAGAAAATATTTGTCTCTCAATATGTAAAATTATTTCATCTCTACCGTTCGAACGTGATAGATTGGACGATGCGAAGCCTAGATAACATTGAATTCATTTTCTACCCTTTTCTTCTCGCGATTCTATTCACTTCCTCCGTGTTCTTCCGCTCGTATTCAAATCTTATAAAACAGATGTCTTTAATCTGATCGAGATCCGCGAGGCTCCGCAAATTGTATTAGACAAATTGAATATGTACGATAAAGTATGGAAGTCTGGGGAACAGAGTACATTGTTGGTAACCGCAATATAATGTTGTTTACGACTCACCAGACAATGTTACCGATTTCTTTGTGATTGAGTGATAAATCCACGTATTTTTCATTACTCAAAGCTGGCTTCTCCTAACTGTAACTAGAAACCACCGATACTTTTCAATCAAAAAATGAAAAATAAAATGCGGTGTTTATAAAATTGTGTTAATTATAACTGGTACCATTTTAATCATTAGCCTGGATTTAAACGCATAGATAAAATGCCAATCTTCCATAGATATGGTGTTGTACCTAGGATTGTTCAGTGAACCTAAATTTAAAACTAAATATAGTCATTCGACATGGTTTACTTTACTTTATTTTCGATCTTATTTAAAAACCCTTTTTTGACAAATTAAAAAAAAAAAAAAAAACGTATTAATTTTTAAATTCGTGGATTCATAATTTTTTTTAATGAATTTTAACATATATTTATAACATTGACGTGCATTGCTCTATGCCCGAAGGTAGGCTGTGTACAGTTGTTCAAGTTCGGGTTTGATTTATGCATTGAATATTTGAAAATAGCCATTTTATTATCATCTTTCGCTGACTGTTTTCCTCACTGAATTCATGAAAATAAATTAAAATTAGAAATCAGTCACATTAAAAAAAAAAAACCATAATCGATCATTTTTCTTGGGGTAGGCGCAGCTTTTTAACCTTTATGTACTGCACGTCACTGATTTATAATAAGTTTATAGTATTTACTGAGCAACGAGCCTTTCCAACCATCAATTTTTATTTTTTTATTATTATTATTTATAAAATACAACAGTCTTGACAATCCAATTAATTTGGCTTGTCAACTGGTACTTATCCTGTATTAGTTACATAATATGTAAGGTGTTTGAAAGAAACTGTGTAAACATTGAGAAAATTTATAGATATTAAAATGATAATTACAACATATTAATATAACTGTACATTATCTCAATACCTACACATTTTTTTACATTCCATCTTCTCATGTGATTACTTTTTAAATTATTATTGTTATTTACTTTATCAATAACTTCCTTTGTTTAATATTGTTCATTACGTTACGTTTTTATAGTATTTGGCAGTTAAATATCTTAGGTATATTATATTCCAACGTTCTCTGTCCGTACTTATTTATATATATGGAATCTATTAATTCATCATTCCTTGTGAATCTATTATTATATTTATGTCCTAATTTATCATTATTCTACGGGTTAAATATAAAAATTTTAATTAAAATTTTCTACGGTAGCCTTGAAAGGCATAATTTTTGTAGTCTGAAACATCAATAGTGCATCATCTCCTGTCTGTAAATATTAGGGAGAGATAGTAGTTTTACAGTAGCGTTTTGAAGCATCTGGATTTGTTTCAGATTAGTTTTAGTGGTATATCTCCATATTCTTAATACATATCTTACAATTAACATAAACATTATCCTTGGCGTTTCAATTAGCATTTTAAACTTATAAATCCAACGAACAATTGATTCATTTACAGCATTTTAAATTTGTTTATCCCATTTTAAATAGTTTGATTATTTTTGTAAAAACATATGAAGTTCAAATTGCAATCGAAAGAGTTGGCAGAATCGAGTACCTTTACCTTTTTAATAATTTGCGTACAACGAAACATTTTGTACCGGCAACAAGGCTGGTATTTCTAACAATGAGATGTCAAACGAGGGGAGGGGGTTAAAAGATTGACCAATCTCCGGGATGTAAAATGGCTATCTTCATATTGCTGCAGCTCTGAACACCAGATCCTTAGAATCCTTTCAGTGTCCAAGATTGCCAGACGTCAAAAGCTCCAGGAGATCACAAGATCCCCGATACTGCTTTTGATCAGAGGGTGTCAGAACTAAATTGGTTTGGCGTTTTGAATACAAAACACTACTCACGGTGTAACGGAGAGCATTAAAATGTTTATCTCGGAGCTTAAAGAAAAGCTTTTGTACCGGAACTTGAATGGAATCCCACTGTGAATCACTTTTCCAACAACGGGGAACAGAAAGCCCCCTTTAAGTGTTTTCATACAGAATTGAGTGCGAAATTATCGCTGCGCACAAACTTTAAATTTTTAAAATAACGATTATCAGGGGAGGCTAAAGTTCAAGTGTTGGTATTTGATTTTTTTAAAGAAGGGGTGCTGGCATTTACGTTTAGTACACCTTTTGGTTTAAAGATAAGAAATAATTTGTTTAATATCCTCACCTCGGTGAATTCAATCATCTGCGGATCTCCGGTGACGGTTCCATCGGCATTCTTGTAGCCCGCATAACCCAGCAGCTGGTTATTCCAGATCCTGTAGTCGTGTTTCCCATCAGTCCTCTGCTTGAATATGGTTATTGCAGATCTGAAAAGAAGTCATTATTATTCCGTTCATCCACCGCTGTGTTTATAATCATCAACGATCGGTTACTACCATTTTCGAACCAGTTTTAGTATTGTGTTTCAACATTTTTCTGCGAACAATTAATAAATGCGGAACCAGCAATATGGCGGCTAGTCCCTATTTTGTCAGTAAAATATCTTAAGCTATGAAGCCTTTAAAAGCTGCATACCTCATGGTTAGGAAAACAGATTTCGAAGGTCCAGTCAGAAAAAGCTGCGCATATTTGACGGTGGAACAGGAATTTTTTAGATGTCGTTTTTATGGTCACTGGGTAAAAAATATGGTGTTTTTTCAAATTATGTCGAAAGAAAATATAATGTTTTTTTTAATAAGTACCTGATGTTGCCTTTGTTTGTAGCGTACTTGATGTGATCACACAGGGTGACAAACATGCCGCTAGTCGTAGTGATTTTACGTCCATCAAACACCTGAGGAAAAAGACAAATGTTTTTTATTGCAACAGAATTGTATTGTAAACAAGTTAAATTTATAAATCACCATGTTAATATGCCTTGGCAAGGAATGTGACGGCCTCCACATGACAATAGATCGAGTCTTCTCCGTAAATTGTTCCATAGTGCTTCCATACAAACGAAGTATTGAATTCAGAGTCTGACTTTTCGGTCGTTCATTGATTTTTTTTTAATGTGAATACCGCACAAGAGTCCCAACTGCTCCCAACCGTTTGGAGCCAGTAAGAATATGGCATCCCCGATTGGGGAATGTTACGAGGCTGAAGGTATTGGGGAGGGGAAGGAAAAGGTGAAGAGAAAGGTGGGGAAATACCTGGCTATTCAGAACTGGTCACCAAACACGGCTACAAGCCTTTTCAAGCAACGTTTCAATCCTGAATGGTGGTATTTCACCAGGGCGATACTGAGAGTATCTCCCACTCTAGAACGTGCGCAAATATACTTCATATTATTTTTAAATGAATTAATTGTGAAACAGCACAAATTAATGAAATAAAATTTACTTACGCACGCCGGGATTTGAACCCGCGAGCTTTGGATTTGTAGTCGAGAGCCTTACCCCTCGACCACGGAGGCAGTCATGTTTGCTGAGGATCGACGAGCAATTTTCCTAATGAACGATAATCTTCCACCCTTCACTTCACCATCTTTCTTGGAGAGTTCTGGAGACCTCCAGATGTTGCGCGCTGAGGAAACTTGACCAAGCTATATAGGCCTCCTCTATATGAGAGTTGACCAGATATAAATCAATTATCCAGATATAAAACCTTGTGTCCATACCGTGTGGAAACATGAGATTGTTCGCTAATTGTGTAAACCATATCAATATTTGTACCTCTAAATTGATCCGTTTGATTCCCCTGGATATAAATACAACAAAATTTATCATGCACACGAGTCACGTGTTTTTTTTCCGCCTGCATTTTGAAATTTCATTAAATCTTTAGTCATAGCTTTAATAAATTTACTGTTGCTCAATTGATGAAAGCTTAAATGTGAAACGTGCCATACTTTTATGATACTTCGATGTGCGGCAACTGAAATTAAAAAATCAGCGCACTTTCTAAATGAGTAATGGTTTAATAAATGAACTTGTTAATAGTACACCTGAATCAAAGAGAAGTTTTACAATTTTTTTACATCTGTCACTGAATTCAATTATGTCATTTTGTAGGTACCCACTCCTTTTGAAAACTGGTTTGCACAAAGGCACAATCTGTTAATAAATGAATACTTGATAAAGTCTGCGTCTTTTCTTGCTACGTGTTTAAACACATGTATATTAAAAGATTTATTTTCATTGTGAAACTAGACAAACGTTAGTTAAAACCTGCCATCCAGCTACGTTTATAGTCAAACAAGTAATAAGTTGCAAAGAACTCAAATTAAACAGAAACAGGCCAGCTATTAATATTTGTTTTTGAAAACGTTGTCCATAATTCTACTTTGTCGGGACACTACTATTTGCACGCAAAAATCAAACTGCGTCAAGTTGGGAACTTGTTTGCCAACAAAAACAGTTTACGATTGCAAAAGCTTTATTTACACGCGATAATCTACCATTATTTTTGTTGCGTTAAATGAAAACGTTAAAAAACGCTAGTGTTTGCGTTTTTTCTGGAATATTTACTCTTTGTGAATTGTTTTGAGTATTATGTTTTCTTGGTGCTTTTTTTAATCGGTGATACTTCTCGTTTTTTGTTCAATCTGCATAGGTGTGTGCATTGGGTCTTCTATTGTCCATGTTTAGTCCAGTTATGTTTTGACAAAGGAAACATTCTCTATTTGGCACAGTCTTCGTATTAAGTTTACATAGTTCTCCGTGGGTGTTCCCTAGTTCTCACTAAATCAAGTTAACTAATATTTCCACGTAGTACACTACTCGATTTTTCTTGCACAGTTCTATTTGAGGGTAACTTTGATAGATCTCTTCGAGTCTCCTTTATAATAAAGTGCTATTTTAATCAAGCACCCTTCTCCATATTTATTATAGTCCTGTTTCCATATAGGCTATTTAAATTAGTTCTTCTTGGGACTTATCCAGATTATATTAAAGTGCTCTTTTCGTAAAATACGCTTCTCATTAAGTCTAGCTCTCTTTGATGCAAGTTAACACAGTTCTATTTTAGTTTTTTTTTTTAATCAAGTAAACTTCTCTTTGTGTCGTTTTTCGCTCTAGTTTGTGCATATTTTAATTATGTGGATAAAATAAAGTTCGTGTAGAAACAATGAATAATTTGGCTGGTATAATGCACGGAGTTTCTCAACACTTGGTCGATCTTCGGGCTCTCGGTATCCTCTTGTTAATTTACATATTATAAGTAATATTCACGTGGGCGACAGACCAGCAACAGCATAAATGTCGCTGGAACTGCACAGCTCATACAGTCTTATAGCCAGAATATCAATTTAATATGATGTTCTCTTTTTTATGGTGACATTTGTGGTACTTAAATTAAATTGTTGGAATTTCCAAATAAATTCCGGGAAACTATACGATTTCACCTCAAATCATAGAATCTCTGTGAACCGTGAATCCTAAAAAAAAAACATTTCAATGGTCTCCTTAAGGTGATGAAGATCGCATAAGTGGTTATACAACGGATCTTAATTTTTTTATTACACAATATATGTTCCAATAATTCGTGACATTTTTTAGATAACAGCAGTTACTAATAGAAAAAACAAATATATAAGAACAGCAGTAGAACGCATTGCTCTATTACTGAAGGTAGGCTGTATGTAGTTTCCTAAGTTCGGGTATGAATTGTGCATTGGATATTTTAAAATTTTCATTTAATTATCATTTTCCGCTGATTGTTCTGGCCAACTGATTAAATGAGTTACAAATTTTTAAAAAATCGAGGCTTTTTTTAAATGTTCTAATATCTTTTAATTTATTTTTATAGTTCTTTTGTTTTTTAGGGTTGGCACACCTATTCGGTCTTTGTGGACTGCACGCCACTGTAGAACCGTTATAAAGAAATTACATCAACAGAAAAATATATTGTAATTACAACCGATGTTATGAATTCATTCGACAAATTCGACTAAACATTTAATACGGAATTTGCAGAATTTAATTATGTGGATTTTAAAGTAAATAATATTCTCGAACAGTCACGGTGTCTTTATAGTCTCTTTTATATATCTTTTTGACTATTCTGTAAAAGTCAAATAGCAATACTAGGTACAACTGCCCACACTTGATTTAACCTATAAAGTATGTAATAAACTCGGGAAATGTCGGTTTTTTAACGGTTGGCGAGAATTTAACGATTGTTAGGGGTTTCGTTTAAGGCCAGATAAAGCGTGTGTCGATTAAACTAAGGACGTTGGGTCCTTAAAAGTAGTTCAGAACTACATTATTATGGGAGAATCCTAATTTGTGAGTGC